>PVKV010026097.1:0-28592 GCA_004027835.1 Alouatta palliata | reverse complement strand
GGTGAAACCCCGTCTCTACTAAAAATACAAAAATTAGCTGAGCATGGTGGCACGTGCCTGTAGTCCCAGCTACTCGGGAGGCTGAGGCAGGAGAATTGCTTGAACCCAGAAGGCGGAGGTTGCGGTGAGCCGAGATCGCGCCATTGCACTCCAGCCTGGGTAACAAGAGCGAAACTCCGTCTCAAAAAAAAAAAAAAAAAGAGAGACAATGGCAGTTAAAAACCCATTGCATATAGCACCATGTTTAACTCAGACATAAATTATTCTATCATGATTGTAGCACTTTCTAGCTGTGTGATATCAGGAAACTTGCTCAACATCTGTAGATCTCAGTTTAATGGAGGTATTGATACTACTTAAGAGGATTAGTGGAAATCATATAGGAGTTATAATTTATTATCTTAATCACTTACCACAGTATCTGGGATTAAAGTCAACACTCTATAGATGTTAGCTTTCTATATCATACTTTTTAAAAAATCCAAAAACAGGATAAAATCGCCCTTAATTTAGTAACACAGAACAGCATCAATAGGAAAACGCAGTAACATAACATTCTAATAAATTAACTGTGTTTGACAAACGGTTGTTACAAGCATATAATATAATGCCAAGACCTGTGAACTAAGCAGGTGTTCTACCCCAGAATCATGTAAGCTCTTTAGGTAGATTGTTTCAGAGGTTGGCTTTATATGTCAATATAACAACTAATGGAAGCCCTAAAGAGCTTAGTAAGTGGTCACTTTTTTCACGTAGTAACTGGAAGAAACAGAATTCCAACCCAGATTCCTCTTCCATCCCACGGTCTTTCTCACTGAATAAACACAGGGTGAGTGGCAAAATCAAAGCCTCCTGTGTGTGAGGTCTCTGTGCCATTCATACGCCTTGTCAACTGGCCCTTTCTATACAAAAGGAAAGATATTGGAGAATCATAACTATTTAAAAAGATACAAAATACAAAGCTTGCCAAAAATAAGCCATTTATTTTATGCCTTTAAGACTCAAGGTATGCTTTATGCAGATACTCCCTCTGACACAAAGGAAAGCAAGACATTCTGAGCTGTTCCATAGGATTGGTGCAAAGCAATGCAGAGTTTGGCTCGTGTGACCAGGACCTAGGCAGAATGTGAAGGCTGGGAAAGCTAGTTCAGAGCTGGCAGTTTTAAAATCACTTGCAGAAGTTTCTTCTACAATCTTATTCCGTCCAAGAATCTTTTCTTTTAGACAGAAATGTGTTCCTGGGCACATTTGGTGGAATACCTGGTCATGGCTGTCCTGTGGGAAACCCTGGGTTGCTCAGAAAGAACTCTGTGATGCGTTACGTAACAGCATGTAGCAATAGCAAATTCATGGTTCTCCCTTATAGTCAGTGCCATAGAAAGAGTCAAAGCTGCTTAACCTCCAGCACAGAACAAAGCACCAGACAGTCACGTCCTCTGCCAAACTATCCTTCTTAAAAGCCTCGTCCTTTTATTTTCTTTTCTCATAATCCCTGGCAGCTGAAAGGGAAAGACAAAATATAATGACAACATTCACAACAAAAACTGAGTCAGCTAGTTCAGGGATTTGGCTTTCTTCCTTATTTTCTCTGCTCCTTTCTGCCAGCTAGTCTCTTCAGGAAGTGACTAACACATAGTTTTTCTTTTCTTTTTTTCTTGGAGTGCAAGATCAAGTGGTGTGATCTTGGCTCACTGCAACCTCTGCCTCTTGGGCTCAAGCAATCCTCCCGCCTCAGCCTCCTATGTAGATGGGACTACAGGTGCGAGTCACCAGACCCAGTTAATTTTTGTAGTTTTTGTAGAGACGGGGTTTCACCATGTTGCCCAGGCTGGTCTCAAACTCCCAAGGTCAAGCAGTCCACCTGCTTCCGCCTCCCTAAGTGCTGGGATTACAGGCTTGAGCCACCATGCCTGGCAAAAGATAGTTTTTCATTAGACGTATCTTACAGAAGATTTTTTTCCCTTATGAGAAAAAAGAAAAACCATTTCAAAATAAGCAGAGTATATTTGGAAATAAAGATGTAGACTTATCTCATAGAATCATTAAAAGACCTCAAACTTGAATTCATATTTTTGATTATCTGGAGCCTTATGCACAGGTTTACAAAGGCCTGAGCCTTCCAGGAACACTTACTCCTTTATCAGGTCACTGCAAAGCCTGTCTGAAGGTAACTAAGCCTCCAATGAGAACACAATAAAACACAAATAATGATTTTTATATTCTCTCTTCACTATGAGACCATTACACCATAAATGTTAGCAATAGGAAACAAAATTATAATCAAAACAGTGGGAAAATTAATGCTCTCAGTTGCAAGATCTGAGATGCTGTCTTTCTCCTATGTTATGTATGGGCAGGTGTGAATCTCAGCCTCAAGTCAGAAATGAGGTTTTACTACACAAAGCTTGGCAGGAGCATGGTGAAGGACAAAGAACTTTTCTCAAAATGGAGTATCTTATGGTGAACTACAAACTTGAGAGTAGCATTTTTGACTAACACAGCCATATATGACAGACCCTAAAATGTTTAGGACATAGCTCAGTCTTGCTAGTCTCTGATAGACTCTTAAGGAATAATGCTGATAATATAATACTGACCATTTGTTCTCTGAGATTATAGAAATCCTGTTCTGTGTGATAATACCAGAATAGTAGTATTCTAACAGAATTGCTATTTTTCTTTCTTTTTAAAAATAATTTCAACCTTTATTTTAGATTCAGGGGATACAGGTTTGTTACCTGGGTATGTTGTATGATGCTGAGGTTTGGGCTACAATTGATCTCATCACCCAGGTACTGAGCATAGTACCCAGTACTTAGTTTTTCAACCCTTACCTCCATCTCTGCCTCCCTCTCTAGTAGTCCCCAGTGGCTACTGCTGCCATCTGTATGTCCATGAGTACCCATTGTTTCGCTCCCACTAATGTGACAACATGCAGTATTTAGTTTTCCGTTCCTGCATTATGTTGCTTAGGATAATGGCTTGCAGCTGCAACCATGTTGCTGCAAAGGACATGATTTTGTTCCTTTTTATGGCTGTGTAGTATTCCATGGTGTGTATATACCATATACTCTTTATCCAGTCCACTGTTGATGGGCATCTAGGTTGAATCCACATATTTACTCTTGTGAATAGTGCTGTGATGAACCTACAAGTGCATGTGACTTTTTGGTAGAACATTTCTTTTGGGTATATACCCAGTAATGGGATTGCTAGGTCGAATGGCAGTTCAACTCTTTTTTTTTTTTTTTTGAGACAGAGTCTCACTCCATTGCAAGGCGCCAGACTAGAGTACAGTGGCGCGATCTTGGCTCACTGCAACCTCCGCCTCCTGGGTTCAAGCAATTCTCCCGCCTCAGCCTCCTGAGTAGCTGGGATTACAGGCGCGCGCGCCACCACGCCCAGCTAATTTTTGTATTTTTAGTAGAGACGGGGTTTCACCATGTTGCCCAAGATGGTCTCGATCTCCTGACCTTGTGATCCGCCTGCCTCGGCCTCCCAAAGTGCTGGGATTATAGGCGTGAGCCACCGCGCCCGGCCCTCAACTCTTAATTCTTTGAGAAATCTCCAAACTGCTTTCCACAGAAGCTGGATTAATTTACATTCCCACCAACATCGTATGAGCATTCCCTTTTTTCCACAGCTTCCCCAGCATCTGTTGTTTATTTGGCTTTTTTTTGAGATGGAGTCTCATTCTGTTGCCCAGGCTGGAGTGCAGTGGCATGATCTTGACTCACTGAAACCTTCCCCTCCCAGATTCAAGCAATTCTCCTGCCTCAGTCTCCTGAGGAGCTGGGATTCTAGGCGTGCACCACTATGGCTGGCTAATTTTTGTATTTTTGGCAGAGATAGGGGTTTCACCATGTTAGTCAGGCTGGTCTGGAACTCCTGACCTTGTGATCCACCTGCCTTGGCCTCCCAAAGTTCTGGGATTACTCACCCAACCCTCATTGTGGTTTTGATTTGCATTTCTCTGATAATTAGTGATGTGGAGCCTTTTTTCTTATGTTTGTTGGTCACTTGTATGTCTTCTTCTGAGAAGTGTCTGTTCCTGTCTTTTGCCTGTTTTCTAATGGGGTTGTGTTTTGTTTGTTTAGGTTCCTTGTAGATTCTGGACATTAGACCTTTTTGTTAGATGCAAAGTTTGTGAATATCTTCTTCCATTATGTAGGTCACCTGTTTGCTCTGTTGATAGTTTCTTTTGCTGTGCAAAACTTTAATTAGGTTCCATTTTCAATTTTTTTTTTTGCAATTGCTTTTGAGGGCTGTCATAAATTCTTTCAAAAGGCTGATATCCAGAATGGTGTTTCCTATGTTTTATTCTAGGATTCTTATAATTTGAGGATCTGCATTTACATCTTCAATCTATTTTGAATTAATTTTTGTATGTGGTGTAAGGTAGGGGTCCAGTTTCATTTTTCTGCATTTAGCTAGCCAGCTATCCCATAACCATTTATTGAATAGGGAGTCCTTTCCCCATTGCTTATTTTTGTCAACTTTGTTGAAGATCAGAGGGCCATAGGTCTGCAGCATTATTTCTGCACTCTACTCTTGTTTCATTGGTCTATGTATTTGTTTTTGCACCAGTATCATGCTTTTTGGTTACTTTAGCCTTAGAGTATAGTTTGAAGTCTGGTAATGTGATGCTTCTGGCTTTGTTCTTTTTGCTTAGGATTGCTGGGGCTATTCAGGATCTTTTTTGATTCCATAGTTCCACATGACTTTTACAGTAAGTTGTTCTGGTTCTGTGAAAAATGATGTTGCTAGATTGGAAGAAATAACACTGAATCTGTAAACTTCTTTGGGCAGTATGGTCATTTTAATAGTATTGATTTTTCCAATCCGTGAGCATAGAGTTTTTTTGTTTGGATCATCTATGATGACTTTCAGCAGTATTTTGTAGTTCTCCTCATAGAGATCTTTCGCCTCCTTGGTTAGATATACTCCTAGGTATTTTGTTCTTGTTGTTGCAGCTATTGTAAATGGGATTGTGTTCTTGATTGGGCTATCAGCTTGACTGTTATTGGTGTATAGAAATACTACTGATTTTTGTACATTAATTTTGTATCCTGAAACTTTACTGAAGCTGTTTATCAGTTCCAGGGGACTTTTGGTAGAGTTCTTAGGATTTTCTAAGTGAAGAATCACATCATGAGTGAAGAGAGATAGTTCAATGACTTTTACTTGGATGCCTTTTTCTTTCTCTTGCCTGATTGCTCTGGCAAGGACTTTCAATATTATAGGAATGGGAGTAATGAGAATGGTCGTCATTGTCTTGTTCCAGTTCTTAACGGGAATGCTTCCAGTTTTTGCCTGTACATTATGAACTATTTTTCAAAATAGCTAGATCTTAGGTTCTTTAAAAGCTATGTTTAAAACTTGGTAAACTACCAATCAAAAAGTATACCAGAATGTGTGCATAGTTGTGCTTTATAACTTGTGTATAAAAGAGCTTTTAGTAAATCACTGAATTTTGTCCTTTGGAAATAAACAGTCTATTCATTTTATAAATGTACACATTTTATAGACTACATTTTTTTAAATTGAGGTACATCTGTGAGTTGTTTTTTCAGCATATATTATGTGGTTAATATTGAAGACAGGAGACAATGAGAAATGGGAAAAAAATAAACATCTTCTTCAATATAAGGTAAATCTCATGTTTCTCAAAGTTTTGTAATTGGACTTAATACAAGTGGATAGCCAGTCTCTTTTGACCTTTTCTTATCCTAGGCTTTGACCTTAACATGTCCTACCTCACACTTTAATGTAATGATAATACATTATATTTTTGTTGTAATTCACAAACTTTTCACACATGCTATAATCCTCATAACTGTGCTCTGCATAAGGTATTATGTTATGCTTCCTTTGTAGAGAAGGATAAAAGGCTTTAAACTGCAGCAGCGTTTGCTCAAAGTTACTGATCTTAGAGAAAATGTAAAAATGTGAGCCCTGGTCTTCTGACATTGCTTCTGACATCATGCGTTCTTACCATTTGTGAGATTTTGTGTCTTTATATTATGAAACAAGCAGTGTCCTTTGTCCAGAGCTAATGTCTGTATTGGGTTGCAGTCTATCTTTCAGGATCTTTGTACCAACCCCAGCAAGACATGGAATATCTTAATGTCTTCTGTACAGCTTTTCCTCCTCTTCATGACAGCCTAAACAAACTCAGTACTGACCATCTTATCAAGCCAATATCATTACTAGCCTGTATGCTATATGAAGATGGCTTCATTTCATCTTCAGAATTTAGAAAAATGCCAGCACATGGCAGGTTCTTAATGAATATTCAGAGAAGGAAGAAAAAAAGAAGAAGGAAAAGAGGAAGGGAGAAAGTGAGGGGATTCAAACTTAAGTGAATAGAATTTGTTACCATTTTCAATGCAGGGCGATACCTGTTCCAGTTGTCCCTAGCTGAATGTTGTGGGTGCATGTGCACTGAATAAGCATTAATGGATATTGACTCTGGGAGTTAATTCTCAAAGAACAAGTGAAGACAGAAAAGCAATAGTCTCCAAAGCTGAATCTTTAAGTAATGCCTTTCATTCCTTCTTCTTAATCAGATGTACTGTCCCTTTTCCTGATTTCTTTTAACCTCTTAAAATTGGCATTAGAATACCACCCCTGCATGTTATGCCAAATAAAAATATTTTATATATTCCTCTTTTTGAGATAAGGTCTTGCTCTGTCACACAGGCTGGAGTGCAGTGTTGCGATCATAGCTCAATCTAGCCTCAAGCTCCTGGGCTCAATCGATCCTCCTGCCTCAGCCTCCTGAGTAGCTTTTTTTATTTTTTGAGACAGAGTCTTGGTGTGTCACCCAGGCTGGAGTGCAGTGGCACAGTTGTGTGTGCCACCATGCCCGGCTAATTTTTGTATTTTTTGTGGAGATGGGGTCTAGCCATGTTGCTTGCCCAGGGTGATCTCGAACTCCTGGGCTTAAGTGATCCTCCTGCCTCCACCTCCCAAAATGCTGAGATTACAGGCATGAGCGAGCATTCCAGCCCTAGCATTTCTTTTTAACTAGAATCAGTTAATGTCTGCTAATGTATTAAAGTATCTGTTTATGTCTTATTAACTCGAAGATCCCGTTCCTTTAAGAACACTGCTTGTTCAACTTTTGAGACTCCATTTTTAATGGAATACATTTTAATTCTTAATATTTTAAACTTTCTGAGCCAATCTTAAACAATTTTTTTAATTTTTATTATTTTTTTAATGAGACAGAGTCTCACTGTGTCTCCCAGGCTGGAGTGCAGTGGCATGATCTCAGCTCACTGCAACCTTCACCTCCCGGGTTCAAGCGATTCTCCTGCCTCAGCCTCTTGAGTAGCTGGGATTACAGGCATACGCCACCACACCTGGCTAACTTTTGTATTTTTAGTAGAGATAGGGTTTCATCATGTTGGCCAGGCTGGTCTTGACCTCCTGACCTCAAGCCACCCACCAGCCTCAGCCTCCCAGAGTTCTGGGATTATAGGCATGAGCCACCACACCCAGTCCGAACATGATTACACATTGTTTCTTTGTATATTTAAGACTGAATGCTCAATATGGTACTTCAAAGTGTGTGTGGCAAACAGAAAACATCACAGACACCAGATACAGGAACGGTAACTGACAAAATTACTCTTTTTTTACTCTCAAGCAGACCAGTAAATTATCAAATGTTATATGGTGTCACAGGAAGGGCTATGGCTGGTGTAAAACTGAGAGTCCGTACCTGCTGAAAACAGCCACTCTGGACTTTAGATCGTTACCCATCTAGATACTCTGTATTTATGCCTGTGTCCTAAATCCTTTAATATCTGTTTTAGTTCACATAGGTAAGAATGATTAAACAAACAAAAAATAGGCTGGGTGTGGCGACTCACCCATGTATTCCCAGCACTTGGGGAGGCCGAGGAGGGCAAATAATGAGGTCAGGAGTTCAAGACCAGCCTGGCCAACATGGTGAAAGCCCATCTCTACCAAAAATACAAAAATTAGCTGGGCGTGGTGGCACGTGCCTGTAATCCCAACTACTCGGGAGGCTGAGGCAGGAGAATTGCTTGAATGGGAGGCAGAGGTTGCAGTGAGCCAAGTTTGCGCCACTGCACTGCGGCCTGGGCAACAGACTGAGTCTCCGTCTTAAAAAAAATAAAAAAGAAAGAAAGAAAAAAACCTTGCTTTTGCATGCATGCATGCAGCTGGTTTATTCATTCGTAGGTTGCTAGAGGATTCCGAAGGGACGGATGATTTGCCTCCAGCAATGGGAAATCTATTTTCCTGCAGTCACTGTAAAGCAAGGAAAAGAGAAGGAAACAGTCCCCATAGCGAGTGAGGCCTCCTGTTTGGAGATAGTTGGATAAAGGCGGAGTATCTGCAGGACACCTGCTGTGCTGCCAGCATGGACGGGATGCCACGTTGGCATGTGAAACTGGAGTGGAGGTCAGCACATCTGGGAGTCCTTTCTGTGCTTTCTGCTCTTAAGACATACTTCTGCAAATATGTTCTATTTTCATTAAAAGTATTAACATAAAACACCCTAACTGCTGTCAGAGCCTAAACCTCCCATGAGCACATGGTTACTGGTGATAAAACTCTCTGTGGCTATAGCCAAGGGGAGGAGAAGGATTATGTGTAAAAGGGTTCTTACATTCAGTCCTTGTCACGGTGCAGATCAGTTGTTCTCAGCAGCTGTTGTCCTCAGACTGGAGAACACAGATTGTTGATTTCATTCCTTGTATGGATTTGTGACCCTTTTAAAATTTCAAGCTGGCAGTTGGTAGATAAAACAGTGTGTGAACAAAGTGGGTAAGGAGGATGAAAAGACAAGAAAAGTGGCATTTTATCATAGTAGATGCCCAGTTCTTACGTACATGCCAGGAGCTGTTCTAAACAAGTACCATTATAGACTCATTTAATCTTTACAAAAACCTTATGATGTAGGTGCTGGTGATGAGAGATCTGTTTTTGTCTCCCTTATTTTATATTCACTGGTTTAGATTTGTTCGAATGTGGTGTTAACTAGCCATCGAGTACTTTGGAAGGAGTCCAAGTCTGAAGCAGACAATCTCGGTTCCTCTTGTTTTGCTGAGAGCCCTGTGAGCCGCTTTGAGACTGCCACCTCCCCTCTCTCAACCTGTTTATGTGCAAAATGAAGGCGTTAGACAGGATCACTGGTTTCTGAATCTTTTCTAAAGCCATTGGCCCTTTCTTTTGTGGTGATCTGGAAGGTCATTTTGTAAAGCTGGGAGTGGAAGCTACCCTGTGGGAGACAGAGCACACATGTTGCCAGCATACTCCGAGGTAGCTTTATTGAACTCCTCAGCCTCTTTGAAGCCATTTGTAAATGGCTAAAGAAAATGATTTGTACGTCCACTTTTAGCTCTGAATGCTTAATAATGCTCTATGCATTTATTTTGACTTTTGGTGAATCATTTTCCTGCCAGAGAAGCTTTTAGCACAAAGAGCCCAAGTTACCTTTTGTGAATTTATCATGCCCATGACCTCAGCCGCCCTATTCCAGACCATGAAGAATGTACTCGACTGAACTCAGAACAACTGCACTGAGTCACCAAATAATGTGTAATGATCAGTATTTTAGAAGACTCCCTGTAGCCTTGCAGGCGATATTTCACTTACTCACTTTCATATATATACATACTTTTTTATAAATTGCACTTTAGGTTCTGGGGTACATGTGCAGAACATGCAGGATTGTTGCATAGGTACCTATGTGGCAATGTGGTTTCCTGCCTCCATCCCCTGTCACCTATATCTGACGTTTCTCCTCATGTTATCCCTCCCCAACCTCCCTACCCTACACTGTCCCTCCCCTAGTTCCCCAGCACAAACCTCAGTGTGTGATACTCCCGTGTCCATGAGTTCTCATTGTTCAGCACCCATCTGTGAGTGAGAACATGTGGTGTTTGATTTTCTGTTCTTGTGTCAGTTTGCTGAGAGTGATGGTTTCCAGATTCATCCATGTCCCTACAAAGGACATGAACTCATCGTTTTTTACGGCTGTATAGTATTCCATGTGTATATGTGCCACATTTGCCTTGTCCAGTCTATCATTGGTAGGCATTTGGGTTGGTTCCAGGTCTTTGCTATCGTAAACAGAGCCGCTATGAATATACATGTGCATGTGTCTTTATAATAGAACAATTTATAATCCTTTGGATATATACCCAATAATGGGATTGCTGGGTCAAATGGAATTTCTATTTCTAGGTCTTTGAGGAATCCCCACATTGTCTTCCACAAAGGCTGAACTAATTTACACTCCCACCAACAGTGTAAAAGTGTTCCTATTTCTCCACATCCTCTTCGGCATCTGTTGTCTCCAGATTTTTTAATGATCGCCATTCTAACTGGTGTGGCTCACTTTCTTTTAAGGATTGCCTAAGGTCACTTAAAGAATGCCCTTGGCAGTTTTGCTTCCCCAGCACACTGGAGCACTCTGCCATCTGCATATTTTCTCATCCTCTTCACGAAGCACACTTTCACATGAAAGTTCCTAGGTCATCTTGGATGCTCTGTTACTCCTCAGCAGCAATGGGGGAAGAACTAAAGTCTCTTATTTTCCTCAGTGGTAAAGCAGACATTCAGCAGATCTGCCCAGTCAGAGAGAGCAGAGAGTCCCAGTAAGACTGCAGGCTGGAATAAAGAACATCAGGATAAGAAGGACCAGGTGCTTTCTCTTCTCTTCTCATATTGGGAGTGTCACATTTTCTGTTAACTGCTTCCTCTATTTCAAATTTTTTTTACCTGAGTTCTTTTTGTTAATCAGTATTTTCTTGATCATAAAATATGCTACAACTGGGAAAAATGGACAGAAGTTCTTTTACTAAATTTAATACAAGATTTTAAAACATAAACCTGTACAGGCCAGATGCGATGGCTCACGCCTGTCATCCCAACACTTTGGGAGGCCGAGGCAGGCGGATCACTAGAAATCAGGAGTTCAAGACCAGCCTGGCCAACATGGTGAACTCCCGTCTCTACTAACAGTACAAAAATTAGTCAGGTGTGGTGGCACATGCCGGTAATCCCAGCTACTCAGGAGGCTGAGGCAGGAGAATCACTGGAACCTGGGAAGTGGACGTTGCAAGGAGCCGAGATTGTGCCATTGCACTCCAGCCTGGGTGACAGAGCCAGACTCCATCTCAAAAACAAACAAACAAAAAAAGTAAACCTGTATAACCACCATTCAAGTCATGAAATAGAACCCCAGAAGCCTTCGTGTATCCCTTTCGAATCATAATAGCTTCTCTTTGTCCCATAAAGACAGGGTGACTAGTTTTTATAGTAATCATTTTCTTGCCTTTCTTTAGTTTCAGCTCCTATGAATACATCTTGTATTGATATGGTTTAACCTGTTTTTGAGCCCTATATTAATTGAATAATTCTGGAAATAATTCTTTTGTTATTTACTATTACAATGAACAGTATGATAGAATTATCTATATATATCTAGGTTCACTCATTTTCAATAATGTAAATTCCATTACCAATTTACGGCAATTATGAACAGTATTTCTACAAACATCTAGTAAAAATAAGTTTTTATAGCTCTAGAAGTGAAATTTCCTGGTCATAGGGCCTGTATATATATATGTATATATATAAAATTTATTCATAGGTAACAAATTGTTTTATGCTACCATAAATAGTATCTTAATAAATTTTTACATTTTCAACCTGTTTGTCAAGGGCAGAGAAAAAGACATTAATTTTTGTATATTAACTTCATGCCAAAAAACTTTTGTAAGCTTGCTTATTAATTCTAATAGGAATCTATGGATTCTATAGGGAATTTTTATGTGGAAAGTAATATTATTTGTGAATAATGAGAGTTTTGTTCCTTTCTAAATGTTATACTATTTTTATTTCTTCTACTTTCTTATGATATGGATTAAAACCTTCTGTATGATGTTGAATATGGTGGTGATAGGGAGTGTTCATTTTTGTTTTTCAATTGAGAAGGAAAGCCTTCAGCATTCTGCCATTAACCATCATGTCTTCTGAAGGTTTTCTGTTTCGTTTTTGCATACCCTTTACCATTCTTAAGGAAGTTTCTCACTTTTAGCTGTGCACACATCTGGACTTTCAGTATACTGAGGAGAGTTTGCTTCTGCAAATGCATTTTTTAAAAAGCACTCCTCTCATTATTGGTGTAGTTTGTGTTTCAGCTTTACTATCTGGAGAAACAGTTCATAGCACCTGAACTCACTAAATAAGCAACTGCACTGTGGTGTGAACTGTCTCTGTGGTCATGGCTGGTGCTGTGATACTAAACGAAATGATCTTACTTATATCTTGAACACATGTACTGCACATGTCTGATAGATGGTCTGAAGGGGTTCTTCTTTTTCTTGAGATTTAAAAAAAAAATCTTTTTAGAAGACTGTCTCAAAAAAAAATCTCATTTAATAGCATCATTCTTCCTTTCTCCCTATTATCTCTTGACCCACAAATTGTCTTATAGTAGCTGTAAAAGCCTTTCTCCTTATGGTTAAAATTAAATACAGTAAAACATTTTCCCCCACTTTTTCCAATTCTGGTATTTTAGCAGCAACACAGCAAGTTCTAATTAGCCTAAGTTAAATAACCATTACTAATTTTACACCAAGATCAATATGGGGATTTCTTTGTGTTTCATTATGTTTGCATAACTTCATAATGTATCTCATCACTTCCTTGTAATGAATAATTAAGTTTATCTAGAAATTACTGAAGAGCTAGGTTTAGGGGACAGATTATAAAGAGCATGGTGGCTGAGGTGAGGCCTGGGTCTTTTTTGTCATTATTGCTGTTGTCATTGAGATAGGGTTTCACTCTGTTGCCCAGGTGGGAGTGCAGTGGTGCGATCGTAGCTCACTGCAGCCTTGAACTCCTGGACTCAGGTGATCCTCCCCACTTGAGCTTGTAGTGTGCCTGTAGTCCCACCTACTCAGGATGAGTCCTGGAATCCTATCTGGGGTTATAGGCACATACCCAGCTAATTTTTAAATTTTTTTTTTTGTAGAGATGGGGTCTCACTATGTTGCCCAGGCTGATCTCGAACTACTGGCCCCAAGCAATCCTCCCATCTCCTCGGTCTCCAATAGTGTTAGGATTGCAGGTGTGAACCACCAGGCCCAGCCCCTGGGTCATGTTAACTCAAATGACTGTTTACAGTTTGGCTATTTTCACTTGGTTGTAGGATAAAATCGAGATTTATCAAAGAGATAGCCACTGTCAGAGGAACAGTCAGTGCCTCTCTGTACTACCTGTGAGGTTGTGTTTCTAAACAGCTGCTCCAGATTTAAATCATACGTAGCAACTGAAGTAGTAATTGGCCTATTGAAAACAGTAATATTTTTTATTCAGTGCTATAGTGTGTAGCTGTGGATGTAAATGCAGTTTATGTGGTATGTCCTGTACATCAATGAATTTGTGCTTTGGTGTATGAAGCATGTATCATTCCAAACTTATACTTGAAAGATGTCACTTCTGTAGACAAGATTATGGCTATAATTTTATTCTAGCTCTCCTTAATGCTTCAGTCTGAATAAAATTTTAGGCACAGTATTTTAAAAATTATAAATACAATATATATCATTCAGAGTAGAAATGGGAAGAATGAAAGAAAGTAAGCAAAGAAACACAGAAATGGTGAGTCAAATACAAAGCACAAAAGTAATGTGGGAAAAATAAATCCAAATACATCAGTGATTAAATAGCTATATATTGAATGTTTTTTCCAATTAAAACATTACAATGTTCAGACTGAATTTTTGTAATATCCAGCAATATACTTTTAGAAAAGACCTGTCTAAAACATAAGGATTCACAAAGGTTGAAAATAAAAGGATCAAGAAAGATGTGCCCAAGAGAAATACTAACTAAAAGTGCTGTTGCTGTATTATTATGACTTTAAGGAAAAAATTGGCCTTGCAGTGGCTCATACCTGTAATCCCAGCATTCCGGGAGGCTGAGGCAGGCAGATTGCTTGAGCTCAGGAGTTCCAGACCAGCCTGGGCAACGTGGTGAAACCCCATCTCTACCAAAAATACAAAAAATTAGCCAGGCATGATGGCGCACATGCCTGTAATACTAGCTACTCTGGAAGCTGAGGTAGGAGGATCATTTGGACCTAGAAGACAGAGATTGCAGCGAGCCAAGATTGTGCCACTGCACTCCAGCCTGGGCAACAGAGTGAGACCTGTCTCAAAAAAAAAAAAAAAAAAGAAGGAAAAAAAAACTACTAGATGCCACTTTGTAATGATAAGAGGTTGCATTTAACAAAAAGCTGTAAAAATTCTTATTCACATAGTAAAATTGCTTTAAAATACAAAATTCAAAAATTGACCTAATTTTAAAGGAGAAAAATTTTAATCGAATTAGTAGTTGATTGGTTAAGCAGACAAACATGCTCATTGTATAACATGTAGGAGAATTTTAAAAGGTAGACTTAATTGATATATGGAACTTGATACCCACATTCTTTTCTTGAACATTTTGAACATTTATAAAAGTTAAGTATACACAGGACCATAAAGCATGTCTCAGTAAATTTTAAATTACTAATATTATAAAGTCCAGAGGTTGACAAACTTTTCCTGTAAAAGATTAAAGAGTAAATATTTTAGTCTCGTGGGTCAACTTTGTGGGACTAGTTGAGTATAGTTTCAACTTTGCAGATGTTATATAGAAGAAAATATAGATAATATATAAACAATTGAGTTTAGTTCTGTTACAATAAAACTTTATTTACAAAAACAGGTGATAGGCTAAATTTGGCCCATGAGCTGTAGTTTGCTGACCTCTGATATGGAACATATAACTGGCCTCAGTAATTTTAATGGAGAAATTATTACCAAAATGTAATTAGAAAAAAAATTATTTGGAAGTTAAGAAAAAAAATATTTTAAAGTAACTCATGGGTCAAGAAATCAAAATTATGTAAAGAACAAAACAATCACCTTCCACAAATTATGAAGAAAATAAGAAAACTGCAAACAGAAATTTATTAAAGTGAACAATGAAGACAGGAAGAATCAACAAAGCCAAAAGATTGTTCTTTGAAAGAACAGTATGATTAGTAAACCTCTGTCCAAACTTGTGATTGTAAAAGAGGTGCAAATAAACAATAGCTGGAATTAGTAAGAGAATATAATAGCAGATATCGCTGATATTTTTACAATAAGTGGTTATTACATGACAATATCATGTCAATAATTTTGACTATTTGGACAAATGGATAATTTTCTAAATAACACAAGTAATCTAAGCTGAGTTTAGAAGGGAGAACCTAAATAGCTGTAAATTCAAATATGTGTATGTATAATACAAGTAGATTTTTTTCAAAAGAACTCCAAGAGAAGATTATTTTACTAGTGACTTTTACCAAGCATTTCAGTATGTGAGCCACAAAAGCAGGAAAACAAGAGACTAGTCCCCAACTCCTGTGATGAAGTCAAGTGTAAGTAATCCTGTCATCTGTGGCGGCTCTGTGTTGTGTCAGCTCGGTTATGTTGCAACTGTTTCCCTTTTTTGTGTTGTTCCCAGTGAGATTGGCTGGAAGAAAATGTATGTAAGAGGTGGATGGCAGTGTGAGGAAGCTGCCACTGGGATTCTGGATTTTGGTGTAGGGTACCAGGTGCTGTTGGTGCCTGCGCGTCACTGGTCATTTAGCAACATGCAGAGGTAAAGCTGGTCCTCGTCCCACCAGATCTTCCCCTTTGACCCTTCCAGGTCCCAGGCCAGCTGTATGTGCAGTTTTGTGGTGAAGGCCACCCTTTTCTCCTTAGGTCATCTACATCACTGAGGACAAAGATGGTGATAGACAGACACATTCGTGACTTTTTCCCATAGGTTCCAGATCATCTTTGCTCTTCTTCCCACACCATTTCTCTGTCAGCTCCGTTACTGACTGCCAGAGGCAGACTATATTGACTTCAAGCACAGCATCAGATACAAAGACAACAGTCTCACAGGAACTTATTAATCAGCTTCTGCAAATGTAGAAGGTACAATTGGTACAATAAATCTCTTGTTCTATAACATCCGGAGTGATCAAACCTTAACTGATACATTACGAGAATATGAAAGGTCACTATGTGAAAGGAAGATTATAGGTCGATTTCACTCATGAATATAGCTGCAAAATCTTAAATAAAATATCAGCAAATCAAATCCAGCAAATCAGCTTTCTAAGAAATCTATTGTGCATCCTGTTTGAAATAATATCCTGTCCCATTAGTTGAGCAGAAAAAGAATACTATATTAGGAGCTACAAACTTGTTTTGTAGAACACAGTCAAACCTGTAAAAGTTACCTGGGGATTATTTTGAAGCAAATCTCAGATATATCACCTAATGAATAAAGAAAGAATGGATCAGATGAAAGCCAGAATGAATGTGAGGAGAAAAGTTAGTGAGCTTTATAGTATTTCTGATAACTTGGCTTAGGCCTTTGATTCAAGTATGATGGTATTAGAAATAAATGAATATAGACAGGGAAAATCTGAAGAGACATTGGCATGATGAAGTAATGGATTAAATTATACACATTTTCACATCAACATCTGAAAACCCTGGGTTTTTATCAAGGCATTTTCAGCATAAGACATGATAGTACATTATTACACATTTAAGAACTGTACTGATGGAGCATCGTGGCCCACACCTGTAATGCCAACACTTTAGGGGGCCAAGGTGGGCAGTTCATGAGGTCAGGAGTTCGAGACCAGCCTGACCAACATGGTGGAACCCTGTCTCTACTAAAAATACAAAAATTAGCCAGGCATGGTGGCGGGCGCCTGTAATCCCAGCTACTCAGGAGACTGAGGTGGGAGAATCCCTTGAACCCAGGAGGTGGAGGTTGTAGTGAGCCAAGATGTGCCGCTGTACTCCAGCCTGAGTGACAGACCGAGACTCCATGTCAAAAAACAAAAAAGCAAACCAAAGAAAAAAAAAGAACTGTACTAAGTACTTTGTCTATTAATCTGGAATTAATCTAGGGGAACACTCAAGTAAAAGTGTTCCATTCAACCCAACAACCCAGGAAACTTGTGCCTAGAGACTGTCATCTGGCTTTATTACCATTGACAACACCTTTGAGAACCCAGGGACTGTTGATAAGGATATTCCAGAGACTTCTGTGTTTCCAGGGTACTGCTGCTTTAAATGATTTCAAAATCTGTGGTTTCTTCTGGACCCTTTATTTTTTAATTTTCTTATTTCTACTATTTTAAGTACTTTCCCTCTCTAAATTTTTTGACTGTTAAATGAAAATGGCTGGTCTGTTACACTATATGATGTTAACCAGTGTTTATTTCTTTGCTACCAGTAGACACACCCATGATGTAAGTTTGATTTATTTTGAGTCCACAGCTCTCACAGGTTGTGGGGTCTTTTGGTGGTTGTTTTATTTTCATGGGCTGTTGTTTGCTTGCTTTTGTTTGTTTGGTTTCTTCTTTATTTTGCTTAGAAAGGGGCAAACTTACTCTAGTATGCCAAGATCCTGTTTTGTGTACACCATGAAAATTGTGGGGTTTACCAATAACTTAAGTGCTTCAGAGCTGTAACTTTTTAACTTTATCCATCAGTAGAAAAACAAACTTAGATGAAAAAAGCATGAATCGTGCATTTATAGCTATATTATATCACTAATAAGAATAATGCCATAAGCTAACTTTAATTGAGGACTAACTATACCAGGCAGTGTTCTGAGTAATGTACTAATTCTGCAGAGTTATATATTAAGCACAGATTTTCTGAGGTAAGTGCTATTGTTAACCCTATTTTCCAGATAATGAAATTAAAGCACAAACAGATTAAGTAATTTTTTCAAGGTAACAAATGTAATATTTGGCTGAGCTGGAATATGGACCCTCCTGTGGCAGTCTGATTGCAGGGACGAGGCCCCTAACAACTACACCATATGGGAATGAGTAGTTCTGTTCACAGTTCTACTGTGAAGTCATTTGTTATATCAAATGTACTTAAATTGCTGATGAAAGTGTTATATATAAGAAATGGTGACATCAATGGAGTTACTTTTATTTCTGTGTATTTTGGTTACAAATAAAATTGGCATTTTTAAGAAGTATATATTTTCTTCTAAATATTATATGTTCAGCAGAGATCTGCAGATATGTCAAGTCCTGTTTTCAAAAATAGAATCAACATTTTGGGTTAGATTTTCCTTGTTTACTTTTTTTCTTTGCAGTGGCATCTTTCTTTTTAATATTTTTCATATCAAAGACATGAAGCAATTTTGTGTTTTGTTTTGGGTGTGTGTTTGTTTGTTTTTGTTTTTGTTTTGAGACAGATTCTCCCTCTGCCATTCAGGCTAAAGCGCGGTGGCATGATCTCAGCTCACTGCAACCTCTGCCTCCTGGTTCAAGAGATTCTCCTGTCTCAGCCTCCTGAGTAGCTGGGATGACAGGCGTGCACCACCGTGTCTGGCTACTTTTTGTACTTTTAGTATAGATGGGGTTTTACCATGTTGATCAGGCTGGTCTTGAACTCTTGACCTCAGGTGATCTGCCTGCCTCAGCCTCCCAAAGTGCTGAGATTACAGGCCTGAGCCACCACACCCAGCCAAAATTTGTTAATTTCACAGTCCACATGCCAGCCAAAGGCTTTCAAGGGTACCATATTAAGAATAATAATACCAAATATAGTTTTTGCCTTTCTTTTCAACAGTATTCTTTTGTGCATCATAAAAATTTTAGTATGAAAATGTACTGTCTATAATAATGTAATGTTCTCTGTTTAGGGACTCACTGTTTTAGGGTGCTACTTACAATTTATTTACCATCAGTTATATGTAAATCAAATATTTTGTGGACAATGTTCACAGTTAAGGGGCCATCCCTACAACCTAACTATGGGGATTTGCTGAGTTTGTTATGACTCTGAAAACCTTTGACTCTCAGGCTTACGACAATGGCTTACAGTGACGAAGGTTCATACAATTCTAAAAAGTCTCCATAGAGCTTAAGGTTTTACTGGGCAGCAACTCTCTTTTTACTTTTGTGTCCCCAGGATATAACACATAGTAGGCACTTAATACATATTGAATGAATGGATAAATGAATGACTGATATTTCTCCTCGTTCATTCATTACACAAATAAAAATTAATATACTTTAGTACAGTTTATGATGGTCCCTCATGATTTAAGGATTTATATATTTTGAATTAAAATGGCACTTTATTATTTCTTTCCACATGGAGGAATTATTTGTGCCTTTAACAAAATCATCAGTGTTATTCAGTGTAGTTTAAAATAATTCCAAGGCAGAATACCTTTTCTAACATTACACAAGATATTTTAACATTTTGAGAACTTTTAGCTCTCAATATTAACAAACATTTGAGTAGGATAGCAGTCATCTTTAAGTAACAGCTAAGAAGTACTCTTTATTTTGGTTCAGTTTCCTGGACATTGGGGATAGATATATTTTCCTCAACAGAAGCCCTTTTTCATTTTGTTTTAGGATCTGTAATAAAAATGTGTTTTGTGAAACCATATGACATTATTTTAATGTTTAATATTTTAATTTTTTATTTGTTAATTGTTTATCAAGAGAAACTATTTCTTAGCCCACATATTCATGTGTCATAGTTCAGGAATGTGAGTCAGTGCAAACTTCTAGGTAATTCAGCCTGAAGAAATTCTTTATATTCCAGGATCACTTTATACTACAAAAGATACCAGCCTTCTTCATCTCCTCAAAATCCATGGATTTTATACTATACTTATAGTGTTTTTACTTTTAACAAAGTTGGTAAAGTTGAAAACATTTATTCTCAAAGCCTTGCACACACATACTAGTAAAATATCGTTCACCATAGTATTTAGGCCCTGATGGTATGTGTGGTTTTGTAATGATCTCAATCACATTTTCTCAAATTGTCATTTTTCAGAGCATTTTATATTTTTCTAACCATTCAATTCCAGCCACCCAGTTCCAACCATATTTTCTTTGTGACTTTTTTCAGACACTTGTAGCCTTTCCTCATTCTCTCCTGTAGGAGAGGAGAGTTCACACACCACAAGATTGACATCTGTAGGTTTCCCAGCAACCTTTATGTAAGAAGTGAATGACCCTTGAAACAAAGGTTAACTGTTGGATAACAACTGCTCAAGTTTTCCCCAAGATGCTTATGTCAGGCTAACCCTCAGACTTCATCTGCCCTCACTCACTACCATTAGGCCAACAGATTTAGGTACTCATGTTTAAGTAAAGTAGAATAAAAAATAAAATGGAGCAAGAACAGGGCTCAGACATGACTCCTACGGGCTGTGTGAGTGCATGGCCTTGTAAAGAAACCCAAAGCAACGCAGCCTCTGAGAACTGAATCATGACCTGTTCCAGATGCGTCTTTGCAAGGGTGGAAATTTGGCACTAACAGGTAAAGAGAATCTTAGGATTTTTTGTGATAATTTAAGGAGAAGATTTTATTTTTTACTTAGTGAGCCCTTAATAATAATTTTGGAGTAAACATTCATTTTTTCTAAGGATAGGAATCTTAACACTTTTTAAAAAGACATTCAGAAATGAAAAGATGATCACAGACTTTTGCCCCAAGATAAAGGATTTAAAAGTTGTATCAATTTAAGTATCATTATTGAAGGCAGTTTGTGAACTGAGCTGCTCTTCAAAAAATAAAAATTATCAATCTGTATTTGTTAATATGGCATTGCTGTTTTGTGATTATGATATTGGAGTTATAAAGAATACTCATCATTTCAAGATATATACTGAAGTATTTATGGATGAAATAATATACTGAGATTTGCTTCAAAGTAATCCTAGGAATGTTTGTGGGGAAGTGGGTGGGTTACTAATGAAATAAGACTAGCTGTAAGTTGATAGTTGTTGACCCTGTGTATGTATATGCATATGTTTGAAATTTTTGTAGTAAAAAATGGGGAAATCTGCCAACCCAAATCCAAGCAGTAATATATTTATCTTGATGTTCTTTTCCTGACAATGGAGCAACAATTACTTTTAAGCCCCCAAACTCAGGAATATACCCTCAAACATTCATATCTGTGGATCACTCATTTCTTACTTTATCTAAATACCACTTCTTGGAAGCAGTGAGTGCTGTAAGTTTGTGATTGGTTGTGTAGGCCAAATTTAGCTTTCAAAATTGTCAGAAGGTGATCTTGCTTTGTAGCTTTTCAGAATTTCTTGAAAACGCTTATTCACTCTTAAATATGCCTTCCATAATTATGTAGCTTTCTGTATAAAGCCTCTTATATTTCAACTTTCCAGTTTGAAACATCTGAAAGTATTGAGATTTCTCTGCTGCAGAAGTGTCTTCATGTCTTTGATGGTTTCCGGTGGCCTTCTTAGAAACTTTTCCAGCTTTAATATCACTTTCCCTCTGAGGATTAGTGACCAAACCAGACATAGGTCGCCATGTTTACGGGGACATTAGCAATGGTTAAAATGGAAATACAATATAGTCCCTGGAGAGAGAATTGCCTTTGTTTCATATCCCACAAGGTTCAACATTTTATTTTCGTCCTTGTCGGTAGTAACATTAGGCCACCTCTCATCTATGGTATATCTTAGATGCTTTTTCTGAGCCATAATAATTCAGAGTTCATTATCTTCTATGGAATATAATTTTTGTTATTTTTTTTCTAGTGTTTTATCTGATGCTGGTTCTCTTTAAAACTTCTGCCCGCTCACATGGCTTAATATTCTTCTATATATCTTGAGATTTCACAGTGCTCTCTTATTTGTACAGTCATAGATACCCGGCATTTAAACAATTCTGTCCCTAACACGTTCACTCACTGTGCATTTCTTTTCATAAAGCCATACAACTGAGCACACTCAATCTATTCACTCTTCTGTTCCTTATTATTTTCTGGTGAATTAACCATACAATTTTTTCCCTATTCCATGGCGTCATTTTTAAAAATCACTTTTACTTTTGATTCATTTTAAATTTTTAAAAGAATTAAAAAATGCAAGGTTCTCCTCATTCCACCTTCTGTCCAGCACATATCCCAGTTCAGTAAGTGTGAGTTATGGTCAAATCCAATGACTTGTTTTTTCCCTATTGTCCTGGAAATTTGTTTACTACCATCAAGGACTATAGAAAGCCTTCTTAAAGCATTCTAGGAAATTCTATATTCAAATTACTCTTTAACAACCTTTTAGTGCCCACAGCTTAAGAGGTACAGTGCTTAGCTCCATGCAGTAACAGCTGTGTGGACTCAGTCCCTGTGATCAGAGTGCACAACCCAGTGGGGGAGACAGACATAGAAATAGATCATTATAATACACAGTGTCTAAAATTGTTTTAGAACAAAAGTTGCTACAATACTTATGATAAAAATTCCTATATTTATTTTATAACAACAAAAGCTTAAAACTGGCCGGGCGCGGTGGCTCACGCCTGTAATCCCAGCACTTTGGGAGGCCGAGGCGGGCGGATCACGAGGTCAAGAGATCGAGACCATCCTGGTCAACATGGTGAAACCCCGTCTCTACTAAAAATACAAAAAAATTAGCTGGGCGTGGTGGCGCGCGCCTGTAGTCCCAGCTACTTGAGAGGCTGAGGCAGGAGAATTGCTTGAACCCGGGCGGCGGAGGTTGCAGTGAGCCAAGGTCGCGCCACTGCACTCCAGCCTGGTGCCTGGTGACGGAGTGAGACTCTGTCTCAAAAAAAAAAAAAAAAAAAAAAAAAAAGGCTTAAAACTTCTGTTGTTATATAATAATAAGCATACGCTTAAAATGGAAACTTCTTTTAATTAATTTTAAACAAAAATTGAAATGTACTTTTACTGTATGGTTTGAGTAGATTATCGCACTCCCCTTATGAGTACAAACCAGGTGACAAAGAGCCAGTGGTTAATGACAATGGCTTCCTGTGAATATACTGGACTGAATAGGCCCCTTCAGTCTTTCCTAACTTCACCAAGGGAAGTGCCACCCATACAAATAGCCTAGGCCGCGCTGGCTCTGAGTTTCAGCTTCACTGGGAATATCTAGCCTCTTCTGTGGTAATATAATATGTCTACAGCCCACACACTCTCTTTCCCTTTGTGTGTTAGTCATAGAATCTGGTCACATCCAAGCTCCTCATTTTATAGACAAGGAAACTATGGTGTCACTAAGCTACTTGCCCCAGGTCACACAAACAGCTGGTAGGATTAGAACTCAATTCAAGATAAGGAAAAGATATGCCTGGTATTCACTGGTGAAAACTTGAGGTAAACATTGGCAACGTAATATGGCAGCAAATGTTAATAGGGTAGAGCATAGGAAAGAATTATAGGCATAAAAATGTTTTTTCTTTTACTTGACTTGTTACATGAAGACAATAACCTCAGTATCTTTTTTCCTTCCATATACTAGCAGAAGGTAGGGCCTTAAAAATATGGATGAAAAAAGACAGAAAACAGGATCTGTCACCATTTTTCAGCAAGACAGATCTCAGTATGTTAATACTCTGTAACGTGATCACCAGCTCACTTAATCCTTGGAGTCCTATCATAGTTCAGTCACTGCTCTTGATTCCATCATAGACTGTGGCCTTTTTCAACGTTACAGGCCAGCAAAAAATACCAGGCACATGTTGGGTTTTTCCTTTCATCTTGCCAACTACCCTTTCCTCTGCCTTTTAGGGTGAAAAATCTCAGCTGTACTTAAATTGACTGCTGACGTCTTTTGATTTAGAAATGACCTCTAGAAAAATCACAATAGTGAGCTGTGCCTATATAAATAAGAGGACTGTGATTTTGTGCTGAAGCCAATTCTAAACTTAGAGCCTTGCAAAATGAGAACATGAGCTGGCTACCAGCTGACCGTAATGCACATTTTTTTTTTGAGATGGAGTCTTCCTCTATTGCCCAGGCTGGAATTCAATGGCGCGATCTTGGCTCACTGCAACCTCCACCTCCTGGGTTCAAGTGATTCTCCTGCCTCAGCCTCCTAAGTAGCTGGGACTATAGGCCCCCGCCACCAAGTGCAACTAATTTTTGTATTTTTAGTAGAGATGGGGTTTCACCATGTTGGACAGCCTGATCTCTAAACCCTGACCTCAGGTGATCTACCTGCCTCAACTTCCCAAAGTGCTGGGATTACAGGTGTGAGCCACCATGCCCAGCCCTAGTGCACATCTAATACTTATTCCTGAGGATTAAGGAGAAAAGCTGACCTAGTCACTGATCACTACTGAGCTTTCTGGCTGCAATATTCTGTCTGCAGTCATTATCAACAGGCAATTTTACATTTGATTGATTTGTAGGTTATGTAAATAGGCTTTCATCTTTCATGATAGAGGTCATTTCTATTCTGTTTAGGAAAAGCAATTATACCCATTTTGTACTTTCTATATCACACAAATAGTTAAAGACTTCTGGCTGCAGCATGTCTCCACTTTAAAAATAGAAAATGCTCCAGCATTTCTGGCCCATCCCCCACATGGCACCTACCATCCCTGCTCCAGGTGTTTCTGAATAGAGTTCAATATCGAAGACATTCTCCCGTTAGCACACAGGAATCCTAGTGAAAGTCTGAAGGGAAGGAGAACATAGCAGGCGCTGATTTTTCTTCTTGCTAGAGCACATGCACTTATGACACCTGGTCGTCACAGACAAAAACGTCAACCAAACTATGTCCGCAGATATTGCTGTTGAAAGGAACTGCATTAAGCAGGTCCTGCCGAAAAGAAGGCCAGTGAGTATAGAGGAATGTTCTTCTAAACGAAAAGCTAGCTGGGGTATTCTGACCAGTCAAGGTTAGTATAGCAGCCATTTCAACTCTGTTGGTGTCCTGAAATAAACCATATTGGCCTGTTTTTTGCAAATACTAACTTTAAACTGCGGGGTGCTTTCCAGAATGCGGATTGAAATGCACATGTATGGCATGGCAAAGGAGTGCTCTGTATTCTCACCTTTTCATGTATGGAAACTGCATCCACTGACTCATTCTTATGACTGTATATTAAACATGACAGCAAACTCTTAGACTCTGGTTGGTTTATCTTTCTGTTTCAGCAGGTGTTTCTAAGTTGGTATGGAAACAAGGAAAGAGGCTATTAAGCAGGAAAAGACTGTTTACAGGCAATATGGAAATTTTAAATTATGTAAATTACACATCAAGTAGGAGGATCATTTAGGCAAGAAAATGGATAGAGCAACTTCCTTAAAGTGTTCTGACATGAAGTCATTAATTATAATAAGAAAAAAATATAAGAGATATAAAGGAGAATGAGCACAGTACCAAAGAGGAGGAATTATTTTTTAAAAAGAATATCCATACATTAGCATAAGTTTGAGTAGAACACCAGTATGGTAGATGATAGACTTAAGTGTTGAAAATGCAGATTCAGAGATAAAATGATCCCTGACTCCCAAGATTATAAGAGTTATATTTACTATGTAATAGCTGGAGCTTGAAGAATATTATTTATAAATGATTGTTTTTCAAACATACAAAGTCTACTTTCAAATAGGATAAAATAATTTCTTTCAAAGACTGAGAAAGCAGCTGGATCCCTACTCCCCACCCCAATAGGTGTTTTCTTTTTATTACTTTTTAACAACATAATTAACAACAAAATTGAGAAATATACTAGCAAGGAAAAAAGTGGTTGACTACAAAGAAGACAGTTCAGCAATTCAACAAATGCCTATCCCAGTGCTGACTGTGTGCTAGACACTGTGCTAGAGCCGGGGAGCAGTAATAAATAGTCTTGTCACTTCGTGATCCTTAAAGTCCAGAAGGAATACAATATTATAGAAATAAAGACAATCCTGTCACTTCTTAAAGGAAGGGTAAATTACTAACTGTGCACTAAACCACAGGCATTAGCAACATAATAGAACTGTGGCAATGAGAAAATTTTTTTTTTAAATAAGTAAACTAATTCACCTGGATGAATCTCACATGTCTTCAATGCAGATAGAGACTCTAAAGGAAACTGAAAACAAGCTATCCTTTTATGTTAAAAATCTGATTTTGTGTGCAATCTTCTTTGGCATGGCTTAAATATACTGAAAATATAGAGCTGGGCCCAGTGCACATACCTGTTATTCCAGTGACTCAGGAGGCTGAGGCTGGAGGATTGCTGGAGCCTGATTTGGAGGCTGCAGTGACCTATGATCATATCACTGCCCTCCACCCTGGATGACAGAGCAAGATTCTGTCTCTTAAAAAAAGAAGAAGAAAAAAATGTAATAAAAAAGAAATGCCCCCATGTGTTGATTCAAAAGAAAAAAAAAAAAAGGAGAAGTCTTAGCAAATTTTCACTCAATTTAGCTTTACAATTCCCAGTGCTGTTAATGAGAATGTAAATAGGATCAGTCTTACTCAAGGTAATTTGATGATATGTGTCAAAATTTTGGGAATTTACCCCAAGCAGATAATTATTCACAAAGATAAGTAATAATGTTTGATTTCCTAAAACTAAAAGCCACCTAAACATCATTTGGTAGATGATTAAATAAATAAGTGCATAATGCTATAGCTATACAATTAAATACGTATCAGTATATCATAATCACTTGTGGTAGAACTGTATTTTTTCACATAGAACAATGACCATGAAATAAATGAAAACAAAGAGGTTAAAAACATTATGAAAAGTGTGATTGTATCTTGATTAAAAATGTTTATTTAGAAAAAAGTTGGAAAGATACACCCTAAAATGTTTGTAATGGTTATATTTAGAAATAAGCCTTATGATTTCTTATGTATTTTAAATTTTTCATTTAATGTACAACTTTTATAATCAATAAGGCATTCTAATAGTACTGTATTGCTGTGTTTTGCTACTATTTCAAATATACATGTTCTTATATCAAAATGTAGAAAACACAGTTCCACAGATCTTTCTTTTGTTGAAGTAACTCTTCACTTGTCTAGTCTGTTAGTTATATTTACTATTGACTCCTTATGGATTAACAGTCCACTAAGAGCCCTGTGAATTCTAGGTTTGAAAAGAGAATATTGTACCCCAAAATTTCGACTGGACACTCAAAAGAACCGAGTTTGCTTTCCGGCTTTGTCAGTTATTGTTTGTAACCTGAGGCAAGTCATTTAACTCCCTTAAGTCCTAATGCCATGGAAATAACAACATTGGCTTTATTAAGGACACAATTTGTGTTAGACACATCTCATACCCATGTAACCCTTACAACAACTAGAACATGTAAGTATGATTGTCCCCATTTTATAGATGAGGAAACTGAAACTTAGCAATTTAAAGAGATGGAGTTAGCAAATACGTTATCGAGTCAGGAGTCCAATTCAGATATGCCTTTCACAGCCCTTGATTTTAAGCTCCACACGGCCACTCAGACAAGGTTCTAATGAAGTTAGGTGTGATTCTTAATGAGAAATTAGAAAAAGCCCACTGTGGAACAAAAGTGAGACTCTGATCCAAGAGTCTACAGACTCTATACCTGTAACCCAGGAAGGCCACACGTGATAAGTGCTCACACATCAAGTAGCTGAGGATTACAGAAAAAGGAGGGAGCATTTTATTTGGAACTATCAGAGGCTTTCTTGGAGAGGGAGCTTTTGCACCAAGCTTTGCAATATGGGCAGGACAGAGATGAGAGAGAAAACATTCTAGTCAAGTGGGAAAAAAAATCTTACTCCACAAGTTGACATGGTCAGAAGTTGACAGACTTGTTTAATATCCAACTTCAATCTGGCGTCAAGCTCCCATTCCCATCAGGCTGCCTGGGAATTCCATCTTTTCAATAGTATTTACTGTCATCCTTTCCCTTGGAGCTTGTGCAAGAGTTGGAGCTGAATCTTGGTTCAGCTGGTGCTTGGTTCCTGATGCATTCAGGAGCATAACTGCTCTTCGTTCCATGGGCTTCCTGCTGATAAACCTGCTGACTAAGCCCATTTTATCCTTTGTCAAACAGTCCAGCAAATCTGTTGCCTTCACGCCAAACTTAAGGCATGTAACTCTGTCCTGAATTCGAGAACACAAGAACCTAAGACCCATCTGGTTCCTGGAGTTCTTATCACTTCCCAGAGCCATGGCCATAGCAAAGACCTACTAGGTTCCTGCTATTACTCAGGACTTGTATGAAAAACATCTATCTCTATTGCTTTGTCCCTCTCTCTCTCACTCCTTTCTCTCTCAATCTTTCCTTCCCACATATTTATTCTTCTTACTCTTCTCCCCTCTTTCTTTCTCACTCTGCTGATACACTTTCCCCCTACCAGAAACTTACCTCTTGATTAAGGAAAACTGTTGTCCAGACATTTCTGCTGCTTAGATTTTATAAGCTTCAGTAAGCACAGCAGGGAAGACAGGGAAGACAATAACACAGATACACCTCAGTAAATTATTATGCAACATGGGAAAGAGACTTGAACAGAAAGATGATGATATTAAAAAAAAAGACAGAACCCAGCACTTTGGGAGGCCGAGGCGGGTGGATCACGAGGTCAAGAGATCGAGACCATCCTGGTCAACATGGTGAAACCCCGTCTCTACTAAAAATACAAAAATTAGCTGGGCATGGTGGCACGTGCCTGTAGTCCCAGCTACTCGGGAGGCTGAGGCAGGAGAAGTGCTTGAACCCAGGAGGCGGAGGTTGCGGTGAGC
>PVKV010026096.1:0-20706 GCA_004027835.1 Alouatta palliata | reverse complement strand
GGAGAGTGAATAGGTAAACAGTAGCAGAGACAGAAGCTACAGGCTCCTTGAATACGGATCTTCCAGGACAAAAAATGATTTATTCAGTAAATGCCTGCAATTTTCCAAGCCACCTTCTGCCATACATTCTAGTTCTATGAAGTGGGTAGCACCGTAATTAAATTACTGCATCAGCACAGTGTGGAGTGACAGAACTCTTTCTGCTGAGTAGGATGGGTGGCAGCCTCTCTGTGGGCCCACAGGTGGTGTATATGCCTCTTTCACTAACTATCAAAGTATGCTGTCAGCTGCTTCCTTGTCTGTGCATGAGCTCTTTGAGGGCAGAGACTGTATTTATATTTTCATTTTATATATTTAGGCCCTAGAGGATGTCTGGCTTACAGTTTCTATTCAAGTCATGTTTGATCAATGAATAGCTAATATGTTATGTAGCTCCCCCAACAAGATGTGTGAATTGTATTAGAGGTGGAGAGAGGGAGAGTTGTTCCCTCATCCTCCAATATCTTAGGAATAAAAATCTGAGAATTTATGGGGAATGCGGAGAAAAATCCCTGTCATTCATCGTCAATAGCCCACTTAACCAAGATTCAGAGAACAAATAATTATGAACATCAACACCCAGATGCCTGGTATGGGTATTAGACTACCACCAATTTCTATCAAGCACATGCCATGTTCACAGTTGGGAATATTGGACAAAGAGTCTAAGAAATACAGTAGCAGATTTGAGAGGGCTCCAGAAGTTGGTGGACCGATAAGTAAAGCAGGAGTGGAGCAAGAGCCTAGAGAAAAGGGCACAGGGCCTTTGGCTCAGACAATTAAAACTCTGGCCAAGCGAGAGAAAGCAGAAGAGATGTATTGGCAAGAACCAGAGCCTTCTGAAACTAGAAGGGGAAAATGAAATGCTGGCAGTTAGACAGAGAACCGCTAGTCATGGAGCTGAAGCTGGCACATGATTCTGGGCTTTGAGAGAGAGAACTTCAGATTGATTAGCCATGGCAGTGTTCGCTGTTGGTTCTCTGTGGGGTATAGCAAGTAAAGTTTGGCTGAGCAAAAGAGAGGAATAAAAATGCAATTTCCTCCCTGTTTCAGGCATTAAATAAAATTGAGCTAAAATCTGAACAAAGGTTAGACTTGTTTAGCTATTAACTATAGCCAAGCTTAATACCTGATAGGTGGACAGTTGCTTAAACTATAGCTCATAGCAACAATCTTTGTGTCTTTAGAACCTCAGGTCTTCTGATACACACTGAGGTGCTCTTCTGACCACACCACATTGACTCTCATGCTATTTTCAATAATTTATATAATAGCATAGTCAATTGTCAATTGTGCAGAATACATAAAGGCTATTCAATATTATTAATTGTATTACATAAGGTTTATTTTTCAAGTGTTAAGCTAAAAATGGTGATAGATTAAAAATTTATTTTCCTTTTGCCTTTAGTACTGGCTTCTAGTGCTAACGCAGAAAGAATAGGCATTGTTACCTCGCAATGTATTTCTCTTTTTGTCTAAAGAATGCCACAACAGGAAAACCTATTTGCAAAGAGATACTTTGCTTTCTATATTGCAACTGGGAGGCGCAGCTAGTTTACTCTGTCTAAACTCCCAGTTCAGCGATTGATGTTGAGAAAGCAGCTCAGTCTCCTAGAGTGAGTGGAGTTTACAGACTGGCCTTCAGCTTGAAGATCCTCTGTACCCGCCCTAGGGGAGGATAGATTTTATAAATAAAATATTTGTGAACAGCAGTAGTCACAGTATTATTACAAACTTAAAAAAAAGATATCAAAGGGCATGGTTACATGAAGTGAGCAACAAGTCAGCACTCGCTTCTCTGAACTGTCTAGTGTAGGACTTGTTAGTATGCTCAACAAAGAATGGAGAGTTGTATTAAGAATTAGAGATGTTAAAAATATCACAAATTCCAAATATGCTTAGTACTGACTTTCCAACCAGCTCAACATTGTCATGTTAGGTATTTGTATGTGTGAAGAAATTATGCACTTTGATGGTGAACCTTAAATTCAGGAAATTAAAATAGTCATAATTTTCTGTTTAGTCTGATCCTGTGGCATATATGCAAACATAGTAAAATATTGGTTTACAAGTGTTTTCCAGATAACTTTAGTTTAGACAAAAATACTATTTTCAGGCAATTTTTATTGTGTGTATGAGGAATTTGCCCCCTCCCCTGCCCAACCAGATTAAACAGAATGTTTTTAGAGAAATTTTGCAGGTAACATTTCCTCACTTCTCCAGTTTTTTAGGTTGGTCTAGTTTCTGCCCCATGCAAGCATGAATGAGATATAAATTTAGGATTCTGGGACACTGATATCAGTCAGTAAGATGGCTGACTAAAAACTCATAGTGCTCTTCCCTCCCAACAACAACAAAAAACCCCCCAAACAATGAATAAACAACTACATTTGACCAAAATAATTAAAAGATAGTGCTAGAAAACAGCAAAGCAGCAGCAGCAATCCTGGAGAGCACAGAAACCTGAGATGGCCACACTGAGAAGGGAAGGAAACACGTCGCTTCTGTCACTCCATTCCCCAGCTGTAATCAACCTAGAACCAGCAGACAAAAACTTCTCCCTATGGAGGAAAGGCAGGCAAGAGGATCCCAGCATCCCCTATCACCACCATGGACACTGGAGACTCATGCAATACTCAAGGGCTCTGAGCCTAGCTGAGAGAGCTCTTCAGAATCTTCACACTAAGCTACCTCCAGAGAAGGACCTCATGCTGTGTCCTGCTGTGTCCCCCACCTGGTTTGTGCTGCTACTGCTCTGTACCATCTTGAAACTGGAGTCACTGCTAGAGTGTGTCCAACTCCAGGGGTGAGTAGCCATTACATCCTTCCATCCCTGAGGCTCAGCCACCACTGCGCCACAGGAACCTGGTAGCTATGCCCTGCCTCTTGGGGCTAAGCCATCGCAGAGCTGCTCCATTCACATCCCTGCGAGGCATCGGTGCACCCTCCACGTAAGGTAAAGTTGTCCCACCCCTGGGAACATGGAGACTTGAACTACTGGAGCAGTCATTCCCCTGGCTCCAGAGCAAACATGGTGTCCCACCTACTGGCAGCTTCAGGTCTTCTGCACACTGGAGCAGTTCTGCCCCCAATACTATAGCTGACGCAGCACCTTCCCGCTGGGGACCTCAGGCCTCCAAAACACAAGAGCAATTGCACCTCCCAGCACAGCATCTGAAGTGGCACCCTACCTCTAGGGATCCAGAGGCTCCACGGACTCACAGAGCTGTGCTTTCTGGGGCCAAAAGGATGTGCTGCCTCACATCCCAGGAAATTAGAAGCGTGGCTGAATGATGCCACCCCAGTCATCAGGCCAAATGGCCCCAGCACCCCACCTACCTGGAACTTGACTAGCTCCCCATAGTCTGAGCTGCTGAGGCACCTTGCCTCTCTGGGGAGTGGAGTCATTGCTGTGCTGTTCCCCACCCCTTCGAGCCCAAGTCACAGTGGCATCTTGCCACTGCAGGGTCCTTGCTGCCTCTGCATCTGCCTCACAGAGTCTAGGTTACTGCCATATCCCACCATTCCAGGGTCCAAAGTCATCACTGTTTGGTTCCTCATCTGGAGCTTGAGCTGCCAGTGTGCCCTGTTGCTTCCAGACTCCAAATGGCAGCCATGCCCTGCTCTGTGGAGCCTGTGCCTCCAGAGCATCCCTTCTTCCCTGAAGATGCACCAGCACTGCGAACTGCCCTCAGAATCAGAACCACAGCTGACATCCCAGCCTAGAGCCTGAGCTTTTAGGGTGTGCCTTAGAACAAGACCCTGGCTTAATGTGAGGACTGCATCCACTTATGCCTTGAAGAGTGAGCCTGCATATCAAGTTCTAGATGCTACAGTAGTTTCACAAGACCCTGAGCCCAGGAACCTGGCTCCACTGCCACTCTAAACACCTGTACCTGGAACCCAGCACCTATGCCTGCCTGTGACCATGTCAGATCCAATATCAAGTCTTACCTCAGGTAAGACTCCTTATTGTGACAATAACAAGAGGATCCCTAAAGCCCTTGCCCTAATAACCTATGCAGCCACCACCACTGCCACAAACTCCTGCAGTTTAGACCAATGAGACACCTGCAGTTCTCATTAACATTGATTGCAATTGAAGAAGTTACATGGAGATTACATCACCGTACCCACATGGAACCAGAGTCATCACACCCTGCCCAACTGGCATTGTCTGAGGCCCATCTGCAGGCAAAAGTCTTCCCCTACAAAAGCTACTCTGTGAAATTTAGAAGAGGTGAACAAATGTGCAGACATCAATACAAGGACACAAGACACATGAAAAAATAAAGGAACATGGCCTAACCAAAAAACACAACAATCTCTAGTAACTGATCAAAAAGAAATAGAAATCTATGAATTACCTGAAAGAGAATTCAAAATAATAATCTTAAGCAAACAGTAAGATACAATAAAGAGATGACCTAACGAAATAAAGAAAATAATTTATGATCTGAATGTGAAATTCAACAAAGAGATAAACATTGGCTGGATGTGGTGGCTCATGCCTGTAATCCCAGTGCTTTGGGAGGCTGAGGCTCAAGGATTGCTTTTAACCAGAAATTCAAGACCAGCACTGACAACATAGTGAGACTCCATTACTATCAATTAAAAAAAAAAAAGCCAGACATGGTGGTACATGTCTGTAGTCCTCATGATGCTGAGGTGGGAGGATTGCCTGAGCCCACAAGTTGAAGGCTAAAGTGAGCTTTGATCTCACTGTTGCACTCCAGCCTGGGTAACGGAGTAAGATCCTGTCTCAAAACAAACTAAAAATGTATCATTAAAAACAACCAAACAAATTTGGAGCTGCAGAATTCAATCAACAAAATAAAAAATATAATGAAAATATTCAACAGCAGGCTAGATCAAGGAGAAGAAAGAATCTGTAAAGTTGAAGACAGGTCTTTTGAAATGACTCCATCAGAGGAAAAGAAAAGAAAAAAGAGTAAAAGAGTGAAGTTAGCCTATGGGACTTATGGGATAGTATTAAGCAAACAATTTTTTTATTTTTTTACATGATGGGAGTTCCAGAGAAGAAGACACAGAGAAAGGGACAAAAAGCATACTTAATCAAATAATGGCTAAAACTCCCCAAGTCCTAGGAGAGATAAAGACATCCAGATTGATGAAACTAAAAGGTTCTCAAGTAGATTTAGCCCAAAGGCGTCATCTCCAAAGCACATTATATTCAAACTAACAAAAGTCACAGACAGATAATTTTAAAAGCAGCAAGATGAAAACATCAAGTCATATGTAAGGAAATCCTCAGTAGACTGTCAGCAGATTTTTCAGCAGAAATCTTGCAGGGCAGAAGATAATGGGATGATATATTCAAAGTGCTGAAAGAAAAACAACTGCCACCCAAGAATACTGTACCATTTATGAAGCTGTCCTCCATAATGAAGGAAAAATAGTCTTTTTCAGATAAGTAAAAACTGAAGGAATTTATTATCACTATACCTGCCTTTTAAGAAATATTTAATAAAGTTCTTCAAGCCAAAAGGAAAAGATAATAATTACTGTAATTAATACATTTGAAAACAGAAAATTTACTAATAAAGATAAATACATAGTCAAATATAGACTACTCCTATACTATAATGGTGGTATGTTAATCACACATACATCTCTAGTATGAAGATTAAATATAAAAATGACCCAAAATAACCAAAGCTATAATACATTGTTAAGAAATATACAATATAAAAATGATGTAAATTGTGACACCAAAAACCTAACTTGTTGAGGAAGGAGGGCATAAGTCTAGAGGTTTTGTATGCAACAGAGGCTAAATTATTATCAGCTTAAAATAGCAGATTATAAATTTTTTAATGTAAACTTCACAGCGATCACAAAACAAAAAACTATAGCAGATATACAAGCAATAAAGAGAAAGGAATCTAAGCTTAGCAATACATAAAACTATCAAATCACAAAGGTAGACAACAGGAGAGGAAGAAATGAACAAAGGAGACACAAAACAATCAGGAAACAAATAAGAAAATGACAGTGATAAGTCTTTACCTATCAATAATAACTTTGAATATAAATGGATTAAATTATCCAATCAAAAGATACAGAATGGCTAAATAACTTAAAAACAACATCTAAATATTTGCTTCCTACAAAAACCCTGCTTAAGCTTAAAGACACATATAGGCTGAATGTGATTAAAGAAGACACCCCATATAAATGGTAACCATAAAAAAGCAGGAGTGGGTACACTTATATTGGCTAAGATAGACTTCAAGTTAAAAACTGTCACAAGATACAAAGATGATCACTATTTATTGATAAACGTGTCAATTCATCAAAAGGACATAATCACTGTAAATACATATGTACCCAACATTGGAGCACCTTAATACACAAAGGAAATATTAGTGAACACAAACAGACAAATAGCAGTACAATAATAGTAGCAGATTTCAATACCACATGTTAAACAATGGATGAATCAATAAGACATAAAATTAATACAAAAATGCCGGTACTTGAATTTCACTTTTGACTAAATGGACTTACAGACATATATAGAACTTTCCACCAAACAGCAGAAAATACACATTTTTCACTAGTGCACATGAAACATTCTTCAGGGCAGATCATATATTAGGCCACAGAACAAGTCTTAACAAGTTTAAGAAGACTGAAATCATATCTAGTATCATTTTAGAACACAGTGGTATGAAAATAAAAATCAATAACACAAGGTATCTTGGAAAATTCACAAATTGTGGAAATTAAACAACATTTTCCTGACCAATAAATAGGTCAAAGAAAAAATCTAAAGGGCAATTAAAAAATATCTTGAGACAAATGACAGTGGAAACCAAAACCTATGGGATACACCCAAACAGTTCTAAGAGAGACGTTTACAGCAATAAACACTTACATTGAAAAAGATGAAAGAGCTCACGTATTTTAACATTATACCTCAAGGAGCTAGATAAAGAATAGCTAAAGACAAGGAAGGAAATAATAAAAATCAGAACAGAAATAAATCAAATGCAGAAGAGAAAAACCATAAAATGAATTAATAAAACTAAGAACTGCTTTTTGAGAAAATAAACAAAATTGACAAACTCTCAGCTAGTGTAGAAAAAAGAGAAGATGCAAACAAACAAAAAATGAAAGTCAAGAAATTATAACAGATCCCTCAGAAATAAAAAGGATCATAAGAAATTACTACAAACAATTACATGCCAATACATTGGATAACCTAGATTAAAAGGATAAATTGTTAGAAAAATACAACCTACCACAATTGAGTCAGGAAGAACTAGAAAACCTGAACAGAGATTTGGATATCTTTTAAACAAATAAAAGCCCAGATGGCATAACAGATAAATTCTAGCAAACATGCAAAGAAGAATTATACCAATACTTCTTAAGCTCTTCTGATAAATAGTGCTAGAAGGCATACTTCCAAACATATTTTATAAAGACAGCATACCTTGACACCTAAGCCAAAGAAGACCTCACAAGAAAAAAAAGCTACAGGCAATTTTTCTGATGAATGTCGATGCAAAAATCCTCAATAAAATATCGGCAAATCAAATTCAAGAATACATCAAAAAAATATATATCTTGACTAAGTAGGATTTATCCTTGGCATATAAGCCTTGTTTAACCAGTGCAAATCAATCAATATGATACATCACATTAAAAGAATGAAAGATTAAAATCACATACTTACCTCAATTGGCATGGAGAAAGCATTTGACAAAGCTTAACATCCTTTCTTGATAAAAACTCTCAATTTTTTATGTATAGAAGGAAAGCACCTCAACATAATAAAGGCCATTGATTAAAATATCATAAATAACATTATAATAAAGAAAGAAAAACTGAAAGTTTTTCCACTAAGATCTAGTATAAGCAAGATGCCCACTGTTACAACTTGTATTTAACATCGTATTGGAAGCAGTAACAAGACTAATCAGAATAGAAAAAGAAATATAAGATACCCAAATCAGAAAGAAAGAGGTAAAATGAACTCTGTTTGCAGATGACATGATCTTATATGTGAAAAACCCGCAAAAGAATGGTTTGAACTAATAAATAAAATCAGTAAAATTGCAGTATAAAAAATCAACATAAAGATAAGTAGCATTTCCATACACAAAGAACAACCTAACTGAAAAAGAAATTTTTAAAAATCCCATTTACAATAGCAAAAAAAACCCTAGGAATAAATTTAACCAAGGAAGTGAAAGATCTCTACATTGAAAACTATAACACACTAATAAAAGAAGTTGAAGAAGACACAAATGGAAAAATATTCTGTCCTCATAGATCAGAGAAATGAATATTGTTAAAATGTCCATACTATCTAAACAATATATAATCTTAATGCAATCCTTATCAAAATTTCAATGACATTCTTCACTGAAATAGGAAAAGTAATCTTAAAATTTGTGTGGAAGCACAAAATATTCTGAATAGCCAAAACAATTCTGAGAAAGAAAAAGTTGGAAGCATCACACTTTCTGATTTAAAATTATACTACAAAGCTACAGTTTTCAAAACAACATGGTACTGTCATAAAAACAGACGTATGGTAGTAGAACAGAATAAATAGCCCAGAAATAAATCCAAAAATATACAGCCAACCAATTTTTGACAAGGATACCAAGAGGACAAAATGGGAAAAAGGACAGTCTCTTCAATAAATGGTGCTGGGGCAACTGGATTTTCACATACAAATGAATGAAATTATATCCTATATCACATAACATTCAACTCAAAATGTATAAACGACTCAAATGTAAGAGCAAAATCTGTAAAACTTTTAGAAGAGAACACAGGAGAAAAGCCTGGACATTGACTTTGGCAATTATTTTTAACATATCACACCAAAAGCTCAGGATACAAAAGCAAAATAAATAAATTTGACTACACAGAGCTAACCTTGTGCACTGCAAAGGAGACAATCAACAAAATGAAGCATTAGCCTGCAGATTGGGAAAAAATATTTGCAAATTATATATCTACTGAGGGATTAATATTCAAAATTTGTAAAGAATTAATGCAACTCAGTGGTGGAAAAAACAAATAACCCTATTTAAAAATGAGCAAAAGACCTTAATGACTTTTCTCCAAAGAAGATATAAAAATGCCCAAGAGCTATATGAAAATGTGCTAAATATCATTATCAGGCAAATTAAAACCACTATGAGACACCACCTCACACTCCTCAGGATGGCTATTACCAAGATATCAAAAGATAAATTTTGGAGAGGGTGTGGAGAAAAGGGAACTCTTATACACTGTTGGTGGGAGTATAGATTGATATAGCAATTATGGGAAACATTTTAGAGGTGTCAAAGGAAATTAAATATAGGACTACCATATGACCCAGCAATCCCTCTTCTGAGCAGGTACCCAACATAAATGAAAACATAACCTCATGAAGATATCGTACTTTTATGTTCACTGTATTATTATTCATAATACTTAAGACATGAAAGCAACCTAAGTGTTCATGCATGGACAAAAAGATAAAGAAACTGTGGTGCATATATACAATGAAATATTATTTGTCTCTGAAGAAGAACAAAATCTTGCAATTTCCAACAATATGGTTGAATCTGGAGGACATTGTAATTTTTTTTTTTTTTTTTTTTTTGAGACAGAGTCGTACTCTATCACCCAGGCTGGCAGGCAGTGACACAATCACAGCTCACTGAAGCCTCTACTTCCCATGAGTAGCTGGGACTACAGGCATGCACCACTATGCCTGGAAAATTTTGTAAAGACAGAGTCTCACTATGTTTCCCAGTCTGGTCCCAAACTAGGCTCAAGTAATCTACCTATCCTAGCTCCCCAAAGTACTGGGATTACAAATGTGAGCCACTGTGCATGGGCTGGAGGACATTATGCTAGGTGACATAAATGAGACACAAAAATAAAAATCTTGTATGATCTCACTTATATGTGGAATCTAAAAAAAAAAAAATTAGTCCAGAAATAGAGAAAAAGAGAGTGGTTACCAGGGGTGGTGGTTTAGTGGGGAGCAGCACTGGTGAGGAAATGGGGAGATGTAGATGAGAAGATGAAAGTAGCAGATATGTAAGACAAACAAATTAGAGATCTAATGTACCACATAGGGACTATAGGTAATAAGATTGTATTATATATGGGATTCAATGCTAAATGACTGCTCTTGCCACAAAATTAAGAAGAAATAGGTAATGATGTGACATGATGGATATGTTAATTTGCTTCACTATAGTAACTTTTTTACTATCTATCTCCCTCCCTCCCACAACATTATGTTATATAGTAGATAAACACAGTAAAACTTATTTTTAAAAATATTCTTTAAAAAATTAGGGTTCTGTATCACCGATTCAAAGGTAGCTCAAAGTAGGACCCAAAACTAATTCTACCCTATTCTAAAAGCTAGTTTATTTCTGGAAGCTGCACTCCCAAAAGACTTTTGATCTTAAACACGTATCTCAACCTATTATAGGTTACTAAAATTCAACTCTTATGTTTAAACAGAATCAGATCATGTGATTTTATTTAAGAAATTCTGTGGTCAGATTCAAATGTCTACTTATTTTATTATGTTCATGATTTAGAAATCCTAACAAGTAGATATTACATCCATGAAGTTCAAAATAATACTATGAATAACATTAACAAAAACAGAATAAAATTAGGCATCTGGAATCTAACATAATTTTTTATAAGAAATATTCTGTGAAATATTCAGAAAGTTTCACTATCTGTTTAGGGTGATGATAAGAGTAAAGGCATAGCTCTCTAATAGCATTAAGACAAGTTACCTCCATATGGACAAACTGACTTTCAATACAAACTAACCTGAGGAAGTTTTCCTTGATTATTCCCCCAAATATGTTTTCTAAGCTTTTAGAAATCTCTTCTTCCTCAGGAACACTGATTATTCTTCAGTTTCATCATTTAACATTATCCCAGACTTCATGGAGGCTTTGTTCAGATTTTCTTTTTTTTTTTTTTTTTTTTTGTCTTTGTTTGATTGGGTTAGTTCCAAGACCTTGTCCTGAAGCTCTGGATTTCTTTCTTCTACTTGTTCAATTCTATTGCTGTGACTTTCCAGAGCATTTCAAATTTCTAAGTGTGTCCAAAGTTTCCTGAATTTTTGATTGGTTTTTCTTTAAGCTTTCTATTTCCATGAATATTTCTCCCTTCACTTCTTATATCATTTTTTGGATTTCCTTGCGTTGGGCTTCACCTTTCTCTGGTCCCTCAGTGATTAACTTAATAACTAACCTCCTGAATTCTTTTTCAGGTAAATCAGGAATTTCTTCTTGGCTTGGATCCATTGCTGGTGAACTGGTGCAATTTTTGGGGCATGTTGAAGAGCCTTGTTTTATCATATTGCCAGGGTTGGTTTTCTGGTTCCTCCTCATTTAAGTAGGTTCTGTCAGAGGGGAAGGTCTAGGGCTGAAGGCTGTTGTTCAGATTCTTTTGTCCCATGGGGTGTTCCCTTGATGTAGTACTCTCCTCCTTTTCCTACAGATGTGGCTTCCCGTGAGCTGAACTGCAGTAATTGTTGTCTCTCTTCTGGGTCTAGCCACTCAGTGAGTCTACCTGGCTCTGGGCTGGTACTGGGGGTTGTCTGCACAGAGTCCTGTGATGTGAATCATCTATGGGTCTCTCAGCCATGGATACGAGTGCCTGTTGCTAGAGACCTAGACATCCAAATACAAGAAGCACAAAAAACACTTGGGACATTCATGGCAAAAAAATCTTCATCTAGGCACGTTGTCATTAAGTTATCCAAAGTTAAGACAAAGGAAAGAATCTTAAGAGCTGTAAGACAGAAGCAGCAGGTAACCTATAAAGAAAAACCTATCAGATTAATAGAGATTCCTCAGCAGAAACTCTACAAGCTAGAAATTATTGGGGCACTGTCTTCAGCCTCCTTAACCAAAAGAATTATCATCCAAGAATTCTGTAACCAGCAAAACTAAGCATCATATATGATGGAAAGGTACAGTCTTTTTCAGACAAACAAATGCTGAGAGAATCTGTCATTACCAAGCCACTACAGGAACTACTAAAAGGAGCTCTAAATCTTGAAATAACTCCTGGAAGCACCTCTTTAAAGCGTAGATCACTTAAGACCTCTAAAATAAAAATACAAGTTAAAAAGCAAAAACAACAAACAAACAAAGTACACAGGCAACAAAGAGCACAATGAATGTAATGGTACTTCACATCTCAATGCTAAAATTGAATGTAAATGGCCTAAATGCTCTACTTAAAAGATACAGAACCGCAGAATGTATTAGAACAAACCAACAATTTGCTGCCTTCAGGAGACTCACCTAGAACATACGGACTCACAGATACTTAAAAGGGTGGAAAAAGGCATTTCATGCAAATGGACACCAAAAGCAAGCAGTGGTAGCTATTATTATTTCAGACAAAACATACTATAAAGCAACAGCAGTCAAAAGAGACAAAGAGGGACATTATATAATGGTAAAAGGCCTTGTCCAATGGGAAAATATCACAATTCTAAACATATATGCACCTAACACTGGAGCTCCCAAATTTGAAAAACAATTATTAATAGACCTAAGAAATGAGATCAACAGCAACACATTAATAGTGGCCACTGACAGCACTAGACAAGTCATCAAGACAGAAAGTCAACAAAGAAATAATGGATTTAAACTATACCTTGGAATAAATGGACTTAATAGATATATACAGAACAACCACCACAGAATACACATTCTATTCAATAGCGCATGGAACTTTCTCCAAGATAGACCACATGATAGGCCATAAAACAAGCCTCAATAAGTTCAAAAAAATTGAAATTATATCGAGCACTCTCTCAGACCACAGTGGAATAAAACTGGAAATCAGCTCCAAAAGGAACCTTCAAAACCTTGCAAATACATGGAAATTAAATAATCTGCTCCTGAATGAGCATTGGGTAAAAATGAAATCAAGATGGAAATCAAAAAATTCCTCAAACTTAATGACAATAATGACACAATCTATTAAAACCTCTGGGATACAGCAAAGGTGGTGCTAAGAGGAAAGTTCACAGCCCTAAATGTCTACATCAAAAAGACTGAAAGAGCACAAACTGACACTATAAGGTCACACCTCACAGAACTAGAAAAACAAGAAGAAACCAACCTAAACCCAGCAGAAGAAAGGAAACAAACAAGATCAGAGCAGAACTAAATGAAATTGAAACAAAAAAATACAAAAGATAAATGAAACAGAAAGCTGGCTCTTTGAAAAGATAAAATTGATAAACCATTGGCAAGATTAACCAAGAAGAGAGAAAAATCCAGATAACCTCACTAAGAAATGAAACAGGAGATATTACAGCTGACATCACTGAAATACAAAAGATAATTCAAGACTACTATGAACACCTTTACACATAAACTAGAAAACCTAGAAGAGATGGATAAATTCCTGGAAAAATATAACCAACCCTCCTAGCTTAAATCAGGAAGACTTAGATACCCTGAACAGACCAATAACAAGCAGTGAGATTGAAATGGTAATTAAAATATTACCAACAAACATTCAAAGAAGAATTGGTACCAGTCCTTTTGACACTATTCCACAAGATAGAGAAAAGAAATTTTCCCTAATTTATTCTGTGAAGCCAGCATAATCCTAATACCAAAACCAGGAAAGGAGATAACCAAAAAGAAAGCTACAGGCTGATATCCTTGGTGAATACAGATGCTAAAATCTCTAATGAAATATTTGCTAACTGAATCCAGCAACATATCAAAAAGATAATCCACCATGATCATCACGTGGGTTTCATACCAAGGATGCAGGGGGGGGGGTTAACATTCGCAAATCAATAAACGTGATACACCACATAAACAGAATTGAAAACAAAAACCACATGATCATTTCAATAGATGCAGGAAAAGCATTTGACAAAATTCAGCATCCCTTTATGATTAAAACTCAGCAAAATGGGCATACAAGGGACATACCTTGATGTAATAAAAGCCATCTATGACAAACCCACAGCCAATATAACTTTGAATGGGGAAAAGGTGAAAACATTCCCTCTGAGAATGGGAACAAGAAAAGGATGCCCACTGTTACCACTCCTCTTCATAATAGTACTGGAAATCCTAGCCAGAGCAATCAGACAAGAGAAAGAAATAAAGGGCATTCAAATCAGTAAGGAGGAAGTCAAACTGTCACTGTTTGCTGACAATATGATTGTTTACCTTGAAAACCCTATGGACTCCTCCAGAAAGCTCCTAGAACTGATAAAATAATTCAGCAAAGTTTATGGATACAAGATTAATGTACACAAATCAGTAGCTCTTTTATACACCAACAGTAACAAAGCAGAGAATCAAATCAAGAACTCAACCCCTTTTACAATAGCTGCAAAAAATAAAACATAAAAATAAAATACTTAGGAATATACCTAACCAAGGAGTAGAAAAACCTCTACAAGGAAAACTACAAAACACTGCTGAAAGAAATCATAGATGACACAAACAAATGGAAACATCCCATGCTCATGGATGGGTAGAATCAATATTGTGAAAATGACCCTACTGCCAAAAACCGTCTACAAATTCAATGCAACCCCCATGAAATACCACCACCATTCTTCACAGAATTAGAACAAACAATTCTAAAATTCATATGAAACCAAAAAAGAGCCTGCATAGTAAAAGGAAGACTAAGAAAAAAGTACAAATCTGGAGGCATCACACTAAGTGATTTCAAACTATACTATAAGGCCATAGTCATCAAAACAGCATGGTACTAGTACAAAAATAGGCACATAGAGCCACAGAACAAAATAGAGAACCCAGAAATAAACCCAAGTACTTACAGCCAACTGATCTTTGACAAAGCAAACAAAAATATAAACTGAGGAAAGGACACCCTTTTCAACAAATGGTGCTGGAATCATTGGCTAGTCACATGTAGGAGAATAAGCCTGTATTCTCATCTTTCACCTTATACAAAAATCAACTCAAGATGGATTAAGGACTTAAACCTAAAACCTGAAACTATAAAAATTCTAGAAAATAACATTGGAAAACCCCTTCTAGACACTGGCTGAGACAAGGATTTCATGACCAAGAACCCCAAAGCAAATGCAATAAACACAAAGATAAATAGCTGGGACCTAATTAAACTAAAGAGCTTTTGCACAGCAAAAGGAACAGTCAGCAGAGTAAACAGACAAGCCATAGAGTCAGGAAAGTCTTCACTATCTATACACCTGGCAAAGGACTAATATCCAGAATCTACAATGAACTCAAACAAATCAGTAAGAACAAAAACCATCCCATCAAAAAGTGGGCTAAGGACATGTATGGACAATTCTCAAAAGAACTTATACAAATGGTCAACAAACATGAAGAAATTCTCGACACCACTAATGATCAGGGAAATGCAAATCAAAACCACAGTGTGACATCACCTCACTCCTGCAAGAATGGCCACAATCAAAAACTCAAAACACAGTAGATGCTAGCATGGAGGTGGTGAACCGGGAATACTTCTACACTGCTGGTGGAAATGTAAATTAGTACAGCCACCATGGAAAACTGTGTGGAGATTCTTTAAAGAACTAAAAGTAGAACTATCATTTGATCCAACAATCCCATGACTGGGTATTTACCCAGAGGAAAAGAAGTCATTATTCAAAAAAGATATTTGTACACCCACAGTTACAGCAGCACAATTCACAACAGCAAAATCATGGAACCAATCCAAATGCCCATCCATCGAGTGGATAAAGAAACTCTGATATATGTATATGCATATATATATGTGTGTGTGTGTGTGTGTGTGTGTGTGTGTGTGATGGAATACTACACAGTCATAAAAAGGAAAGAATTAACAGCATCTGCAGTGACCTGGATGAGACTGGAGACTACTATTTTAAGTGAAGTAACTCAGGAACGGAGAACCAAACATCACATGTTCTCACTGATACGTGGGAGATAAGTTATGAGGGTGCAAAGGCATAAGAATGATACAATGGACTTTGAGGACTTGGAGGAAAGAGCGGGGATGGGTGAGGGATAAAAGACTACAGATGTGGTGCAGTGTATACTGCTCAGGCGACGGGTGCACCAAAATCTCACAAATCATCACTGCAGAACTTACTCATGTAACCAAATACCACCCGAACCCCAGTAACTTACAGAAAAAAATGCAAACTAACCATCTTCTACACCATTCAATCACAAGTACAATCTTATATAAGAGGCAGCTACATAAGTCTTTTTATCTTTTTGATAGTTTAGGAAGTAAACCTCAATTACACAAATTAGAATGGGTCAATTAAAGAATACAAGGGCAAAAAGATTATGAAAAGATTCTCCTGTGTCACCAATTCCGCATGAAAAACACTTTTTTCCTCCTATTCTTTAGTAATTGGCAATCTCTCTAGAACAAACATATTCAGGTAAGCTTCCAATGCACACTTTGTACACTGCATGCATAATCAATGTTGAAATATGGGCTGAGTTAGGTGAATAATATTTTTTGAGTTAGGGGGTCAAAGCTGCCTTGTATTCCACTGGGTAAGATTTGGAGGTCGCAGGAGATGTTACTGGAGCAGTCTCTCTAAACAGTAAGTTGTTTTTTAGACTTGTCTCTGTTGCTGCCTTCTACTTACTCTTTTTTAGTGTGGTGTAGTATACAGAATTCAAATAACCAGGGAATGTCTCTGGGCTCAAAACCGCCTGCTGGCTTATATTAGCTAATTAATGATGATTTATCTGAGTTACTAATTTGAGTGGAGCTGAATGCCCTTAGGAATTTGAAAAACGTTGTAAGAATTCTGATTAAACTTATGCCTTTGTAATGGACATTCTTCTTAAAAGGCGTTTAAAAAATATGTTTCCTGTTAGCAGATTTTAAAAAACAAACAAAAAACTGCCAAATTAATGACCTTGTGTTGTTTTCTGGGTGAAATCGTGTCTTATGGCAGCTTGCTTGCCTTTGTTATTCAGTTTTATCTCTGCTAGGCTTCCTCTCATTTTGTCTCTTTTGCCTAGTTTCACAGGGCTTTGACTGCTTGAAAAATAGAACTGATCCTGAATCCACAGAGCTCAATCATTTTCACAAAAACTAATACAGTAGATTCATTTCAGCCAAACTTGTGTGCAGGCCGGCCTGATTCCCAGGGCCTGAATGTGTGAATTTAATGGTGGTACAATGTCTGAAGTAGGAATATAATAGAAAGCTCTCAGCAGTATATCTATTGGATCAGTGTAATTTCTTTCTTTTTTTTTTTTTTCCTGCAAGTCTCAATGTCTCTTAAGGCAATGTAGTCTGTGTCTGTAAAAGCTGGCTATCTCTTACTGAGATCCCACTGCTGTTACACTCAACAAAGAATCATCTCCTTGGATAAAGTATATAGCAGGCAACTGTTAAACACACAATTAGGGTTCACTGAAACAGTAATTCTATTAACTATGGTATGTTCTATTTTGATTTCAAAACAAGGTGCCGTAATTAACACAGGATCACTGCTTTGAGACATCGGGGTTTAGGAAATGTTTATCTAGCCTAGTCATCTGCTCTTTTTCTCTTCTCTCTAAAAATGTAATTCAAGTAATGATAAAATGTATTTTGAGATCTCAGTGACCTCATAGTTACCCTGGCTTGTCTACTACGCAGGAGCACAACTGAAGTATAATGTGCCACTTGTTTGGATTTCTGGTGTATTTTCAAGAACGTCAACACTTTTAAGCAAAATGTATAAGCAATATATGCCCATAATCTATAATTTGACAACCAAAACAAAGCTTTGTTATTTCAACTTTGAGCTGCAATTGTTTAGCTAAAGTTATTTCTGGATTTAGGACTTGCAGTCAATTCCCTTGGGAGGAAGTTTTCATAGCAGTCAATTCCTTTGCATTTTTAATCGTTCTGCTCCCCTGTTCGGTTACTCCAAAGTACTTTGGGACTTTAGGCACCCAGAACTTCTCTCATCTCTCTTTATTTTAATTGTCCAGCTTTCAGTTTCCTAGGCCTTGCACTGAGTTCAACCAGTTCTCTGTTGCTTGTATTATGCTTCTGATGTTTTCTTTTTTTCTTCTCTGAAATATGACTGCATTAAGTAAATATAAAGTAAGGAAGAGATGAGCCTTTTTATTAATTTTATGTTGAAGAGTTATATGTTCTTGGAGTTAAGAATGAAGGGTTTTCCTGATTTCCACAGATTTTCCCATTCTCTCCTATTTCTGACTTTATAAATACAAGAAATTTTGTTGATGATAATCCCGTTCCAAGTCAGCTCAATGCATGGTGGGTATAGATCTCTGGCTTCCCTGCTCTCACCAGAATGTAGTGTAGGGGAAGCTAGAACACAACATTCATCCATATTCAAATGACTGGAAGTTTAAGTATTGTGAGACTGGAAAGGGTTTTTTTTTTTTTTTTTTTTTTTTTTAAGGGTGATGAGCAATTGAATTTAGGTTAGTGCTCTTAAGGGAACACAATGAGCAGGTGTACTTATCTAATAACGTTCAGATAGATTTAGTTAATTGCCACTTAAAAAAAAAGATAATCTTTTATTGAATAACAGAGGCAGGGGCAAGAGCATAGTAGGATGACAGAAGTAAAAGTGATATATGTTTTTTTATCTTGGTTACCATCTGAAGTGAGTTCTGAAAGTGGAAGTCATATATGGTGACGTCCAAACTCGCTACACTTATAGACTTCACCAGAAAACCTTTTCCTTTCGATCTGTATCTTATTCCTTTTCCAGATATGGTGCATTAATATTTATAGGCTGACTCCACACAAGTTCTAAACTTTGGTCTAGAGAAAAGATCACACAAAATAACTGGTTTGATGGCTAAGTCAGAGAGGGGGACGACGACTGCACCTACCTGAACTCAAGTTTCACATTTTAATCCTCTTGCTATGGTGATGACATCGTAATGTTTCAAGTGCACAATGTGGAGGGTATACCCCCCAAAACATCTCTTAATCAAACCACTTATTGAAAGTTTAACATATGGATTTGAAATTCCTGGTGATTTCTAACACTCAGAACAAGTTTTGCATTCAGTATTCAATCACTGTGTGATCCGTTCCATTTCAAGAGTGGTATAGGGGAGAAAATAGACTCCAATTCATAGCTACTGTATTGTGCAAGATTCTTATTAAAAACAGCACATTCCTGTAGCCCAGAGGGCTGACAGCTTCTTCCAAAGCAGAACCACTGCTCTAAGCTAACCTCAAGGGGCTACTCAAAAGAAATGCAGCCTTAACCCCTCTCATGGTGAGGGTGGGAAGGAGAGAGAAGGGCAGATAGTATCATATATCCTATCAGGACTCCAAACCTTTATCACCTCAATAAGTAATATTTCTGAAGGCATTACTGACATTCAGTTCCCTGGTTAATTGGTTTATAAGTACTTCAATAAAAATAATTATTGTAAAAAGAAAAGAAAAAACACCTTAAAATAGAATCAGTTTAGGAGCATAGCCATACATAGCCTCAATTACGTAAGAATTTTTCCTTTTTTTTAAAAAAAACTTGTTCCAACATAGGTATCATTTGCTTCTATTTCATCACGTGTGCTCGACGTTTTACCCGCAGATGATCAAACTATAATAAAGGGATCGCTGCCAGACTTTGGCTTTAACAATGTTGAGTAAAGCAATGCTCAGAGACGTGGTGCCGAGGAACAGAAATGTTCTGAATAAATTCAGTTCAAACAGGATGATCATGTCCTGAGGTACCACTCACGTTAGTGTTTTTTCTTATTGTCTACTGATAGTGACAGCAACTGTAAAGAGAGTTTGTCTCTTTCTTTTACTTTTCCATGATGATCATAGTTTACTATTTTCATGACCTCACATTTCATATACAGCCTTGTTAACTTTAAGTTTAGCCATAAGCATTATTGATGTCTATTTCTATGCATTACCACAAAAACTTCATTAAAGTTACATCAGACCTCAATGTACTAACTTATCATTTTATAGATTTAAAAAATGCAATTAAAAGTCTGGAAGAATTTTAGGGCTTATTTTAAAATCGTTTGTCTTGTATATATTAAAGGCATGTACACGTAGATATGATAAAAACATAAATCTCTGCTATTTTTAAAATTTAGAACATTAAATCCTCAATGTAAAAAAGAGGTGTGTTATTAAGATGATGTCACATGAAAGAGAGAACAATTTTCATGGAAAGTAATTCTTCATAAAGTGAAATTATTATTTAAATGCGTAGCCATTTCTTTAAAAGAAACAAAAAATCACAAGGTATCATTTAAGCAAAATGCATGTGACTTTCCAGGTTTTAATTTCTCAAACTCCTGACCCCAAATAATCCACCCACCTTGGCCTCCCAAAGTGTTGGGATTACAGGCATGAGCCAACGCACTCAGCCCCAAATTTTAATTTCTAATGGGCTAAGTTTGGAACTAAAACCCTAATTTTTATCTTACCTACAAAAATGTTATAAATCCTTCTATTATAAGGACACATGCACACGAATGTTCATTGCAGCACTGTTTACAATAGCAAAGACTTGGAACCAACCCAAATGACCATCGATGATAGACTGGACAGGGGAAATGTGGCACATATACACCATGGAATACTATGCAACCATAAAAAATGATGAGTTCGTGTCCTTTGTAGGGACATGGATGAACCTGG
>PVKV010026095.1:0-28595 GCA_004027835.1 Alouatta palliata | reverse complement strand
TTAAAAAAAAAAAAAAAAAAGAAAGATTGCTGATGACAAATAAGCACATGAAAAGAAGCTCTACAGCATTAGTTGCCAGGGAAATGCAAATGGAAACAATAGTGAGATCTCACCATATATCTGTTAGAATGCATAATTTAAAAGTTTGGCCATTCCAAGTGTTGGAAAGGTTGTAGAGCAACTGAACTCTCACATGTTGTTGCTGGGAATGTAAAGTGGTGCAACCACTTTGCAAAACCATTTGGTGGTCTCTTAAAAAGTTAAACATACACCCAAAATCATGTATACATACGACCTCTTCTTTTTATTCCTAGGTATTTACCTCCAAACAAGATTTCATTTCTGGCACGATGCCCTCTAGTACTTACTTACCTGACTACAGTAAAATCTGAAGCCTCCTGTTGAGAGGTTGGCATCGATGGATAATAGAACACCCATTAACCCAAGTCCTTGGATGACTTTATGTAACAGAGCTTTATACCACCTCCATGCTGGATATGTAGTGTGAGCAAGAAATACATTTTCTATGGTTTTAAGCCACTGAGACTTTGAAGTTATTTGTTGCCACAGCATAGACACACCCGTTCAATTCTATGCTGCAAGAGTTTCTCACTTCTCACTATTTTTTTCACAGTGTTTCCTGAGATTTAGTCTGCTTTCCTCCCCTTTCTCCCTTTTTACTGTTTCTCTCGTTTCTATTCCAATCATCACCACCTCCTTAGACCTTCCATCTTACCCTTTTATGCACTTTGTGGATCTTCTCCATCTTTATCATCCTGCTTCATGCATGCAGTCATTTTCTATAACATCACAGCCAGTTATGCTACCAAGACCTATTACTGGGGGCAAAGGTGGAGCTGTTGCTAAAGAAGATGGGTAAGAAAACAATTTACTTTCTTCATCTTGTTGTGATTTATTAGAGAACAAGTTAGATTGAGAGTCCATAGTCAGTCATCATTCAAAATCAATCGTTGATTGAGAGTAAAAATACCTAAGTATCCAAACCACTTATGAGCTAATGATCAATCAATCTACCCTGGCACAATATACCTCAGTGCAATAAGATGTATTCTCCTTAAAAGAAATAAGGAGGGATATATAGAAGTGAAAATAAATGTCATACTCTTATAACAAAAATATACATCAATACAGAGGACTAATTAAGACAAACATTTTATTTTTCCTTAAGACTAATGATATGTCTGGCAGGCCTAGACTGGCTGGGTAGCTTTACTCCACAAGGTAATTCAGGGATTCAGGTTCCCTCCACCTTGTAGTTTTACCATCTCTTCTTAATCTATTCTGGGAAAGACTTAAGTCCTAATTAGTGTCCAATGCATTCATTTTATGTGATGTGATGTATTAACTTATTTTCCATGCAGATAAAGAAGTAGTAACTATGTACTGTCCTCGGGAGAATTGAGAAAATGATCACTCAAATAATTTTTTAAGGGAATTTTTACTTGGGAGCCATGCTGAGAAAGGCCATCTCAATGTGTTGATCTTGTCTTACTGGTCAAAGCACAGTCATTGCCATGTCCAGCCCACAGGAAGGTGAAATAAAAGAAAAAAGGACAAGCACTTTTCTTTTAGGAAAAGGTTATATTTGTTTCTCTACTAAGGTATTGTAAAGCACTCAGTCATAAAATAGGGTCTCCATCTGGGTGGCCAACTATTAGGAAGAAGGAGAAATGGACTTTGGAATATAACCAACAGTCTACCACAGAACTGGAGTCATTGTCGGGGGTGGGGGGTGGGTCAGATTACACATTGTGGGAGGTCTCCCATCTGGAAGGAATCTTTTACTGCAATGACTTCACACTGGTTCTATTCACAATTTTCTTGGCTGTTTCTCTCACTCAATCTTGCAGTCAGGTCCTGAGAATAACATTTTCGTTTAATTGTCAACCATATTATATTTCTCTATTCAGACAAGTTTAATGATTCTACTGACACATTCAAGACAATAGGCTTTAAGGCAGCTTCCAGGAATTTAGTTGCTATTGCACTGCAGTATTTATCACCATCTAATACATATTTCACCAACTGATTTTGATTACTGATTGCCTATTCCAACTAGAATGCAAACCCCATGAAGGCAGGATTATTGTTTTATTTCCAATGCCTAGAACAAAGCTGAAATAATAACTAGTGATTGTATAGCATTTACTATGCGCTTTGTAACTAGGATGACTATGTAATTTATATTTACTGGCACACTTTTGAGAGTGAAAAGAAGTCTCTATTAATAATTATGCCAGAATGATGGAAATAATCAAGACTGCTCCAAGCAAACTAGGATGGATGGCCACTCTGTGTGTACCTATTCTAGGTGTTTTACTTGTGTTTCCTCATTCATTACAACACTTAGGGTAGTTACTGTTGTTATTGCCATTTTACAGATAAAGAAACTGCAGCATAGACAAAATGAATAATTTAGTTAGGGTCACACAAATAGTATTTGGGGAAGCCAGGATCTGAATACAGGAAGTCAGCCTTCAATGCTCATGATTATCCTGATACTATAATAAAATATTTGTAGCTTAAAAGAGTAAATTGGAAATATCCTCTCTGATATTGCTGTAGTTTCAAGTTCTCTCTATCATGATATTCTTTTCCTCCATAAAGAATAGTGTAACTACATGACTCATGAATAGCTCTGTCCAAATGAAAGAAAAAGCTGAGAGCAATTTGGAGCTTAGTGTGAAGTGGTGTACTCACAATAGATTCCTATATTAGCTTATTCAAATACAAGAAATCTATTCTAGGAATGGGTAAATATAAAAACAGATACTAATAAATTGAAAGCAATTTTATGTTTATCGTATGAAACAGTTAGCTTTTCATTGAGGCCTGCACAGTCCTCAAGATCTCTGTGTTTTGGGGTTGCTATCTGCCTCATGATGCAAAGTGTGGGGTTTGTCTTCTGGGAGGACAAAGTCATTTTCTCCTCTTAGAAAGCCTCCTACATAGTTGCCTTCCCATTTTCTAGGAATAGGAGGGCAGGGAGTAAGGCCTCATGAGCCTGAGCTTTCAGCTGAGGTAGAGAGAAAGAAGACAGGGATTGTAACCAGAAAATTTAGAGTGGATGTAGGAACCTCCAGAACTCATTCCTGTCAACTCAGCCTGGGCATCATGACAAGCAGAGAAGTGGATTCTTTAATAATAATAATAATAAATAGTTCAACCCCTCCACTCCCAAATACCAGATATTTAGATTTTTTTGATAATATTTTTACACAATGACTAGAATTTTTTCCAACAAAATATGAGGTCTATTATATGTGACACATTCCTAAGGACATAGTTATCTCAAGTATAGAATTGACGTGGAGAGAAAGGGGAGTGAGATAGAACAAGCAAAATTTATTCTCATTTTTTCAATATTAGAGCCTAACGGAGTTATTATGTCAAGATTATGAGTGATTTTCTCTGGAAATTTTTGAACTTTTTCTTGAAATTTTTGTTGAAAATTTCTTCTAGAAAATTCTGTTTCTCAATCTGTCAATGTCCAGATATCTCAATAATGAGATATTAATACCCACATTCACAGCATTGTTTTTTTGTTGTTGTTGTTGCCCAATACTCAAAATTATATTTGTCCAAGATCTTCAGAAAACTTATGTCTGGCTCAGGAGAAAGCACATGACATTGATATTTAATATTTAATACACCAGCAGACCACAAATTTTAAGTTTCCAACATTTTTTTTGTTTGTTTGTTTGTTTGTTTAAGACGGGGTTTCACCATGTTGGTCAGGCTGGTCTTGAACTCCCGACCTCAGGTGATCCGCCCGCCTTGGCCTCCAAAGTGCTTAGATTACAGGCGTGAGCCACCACACCCGGCCCAGTTTCCAACATTTTTACTTGAATTATGCTCACTTATTTTCTACAGCTTTGAAAGAACATGGAAACAAACACTAGACAACTGTTTAGTCCCTTCCCCTCACTTAGAGATCTTAGCAGAGGAAGTACAAATGAAAAAAGAAATATATCTTTGAGTGTCACTGGAGTTCCAAGTGAAGAGGGACAACATGGTAAATTTTGGAAGGTTCATGAATTTTGGAGTCAGACTTTCTGCATCCAGGCTATGCCAACTAATTTGTTTTTCTCATTAATCCTCTCTTTCTTCACCTACAAAAATAATGATAAAAAGTTTTTCCTGACTTAGTAAAGGGATCAAGATTTAAATAACCAAAGTACATATATATCCATGCCAAGAACATCCAATAGGGTAAACTGAGAGGAGCACACAATCTCTGTGGCATCCTTCCCAGTAGCCCTTGAGCTCAGTCTATTGATAAGAAAACCTCAGACAAACCCATATTGAGGGGCATTCTGTAAAATACTGATGAGCATCTTTCAAAACAGCCAGAGTCACAAAGGCAAGGAAGAACTAATGAACCATCGCAGGTTGGAAGAGACGAAGGAGACAGGGCAACTAAATCCAAAGTGCAAACCTGGATTGGATCTTGAAGCTGAGAAACAATGGGAAAATTGGTGACATTCAAAAAAAAGTTCTATATTTACTTTGTAGTATTGCACAAAGAATAATTCCTTAGTTTTGATATTTTATTATTATGTGCAATATTAACATAAGGAAAAACTGCATAAGGGCATAAGGGAAGTCTGTACTATTTTTTGTAACTCTTTTATAACTCTAAAGTTACCTTTTTAAAAAACTTATTTAAAATATTCTGGAAAATTCGCAGTTTGGTTTTTTAGTTTTGCTGCTCTTCATAGAACTTGGTTTGTTACGTTAGTGAGCCTGAAAGGCTATTTTGTTTGCAGGTACTTGTCAGAGTTACTTTTTACTTCTTTTTAACTTTTCTAATTTGCTCAGCCTCTTGGGTCAGGCAATAATTTAAACTGCCAGAAGTGTTGGTCTTGTTGACAATCCAAAAAGAATACAACCCCGTAGCTCAGAACTTTCCTAAAGTCTCAGGTTTAATGAGGGTATTAACCAGCCCCTGGAGGTTTGCATGCTTCCAAACATATTTTTCACCTAATGCCTCTGTACTAATTGGAGGCAGGTGCACAGCTAGAGGCCATTAACTTCTCAAGGCCTGTAATTTCTGTTTGAGAGTGAAAGGAGAGAAAAGTAATAACAATGTTAATGAACGAACTCAAACTTTTTATCATAGTAATAAAAACAATAATGCCTTTAGGAGATGCCAACTTTGGCATCTGGTCTCAATGGGATGTTAGGAGACCCGTTGCTCAGCACAATCAGAAAGTTGCTAAAGTTTGTTAGAGTAGCACCTGCTCCCTGTCACTGTTCTCCTGGTCCATATCTGATGCTTCAACCAAGACCCTCAATCATACTGTGTCCATTGTTGGCCAGGCACCCTCTAGCGCCGCCTCTGGTGGATCACCACAGTTAGCTCACCTTAAGAGAGATATTTCTTGTTACTGTGTAACAACTGTCCTTCTACTTCCATGACCTCATATGAGGCATGATTTTGTTAAAAATTAACAAAGACTTCCTTTTGTATTTTCAGCTATTATATTTTAGAGAAGTCTTTTAAGACCAAGAGAAGTGGACTTAATGATAGGGTGAAATTCACTCTGACAGGTAGGTTGAGGCAACTCAATGCAGAAATTTTTGATTCTGTGGGTGTCTATCCCAGAAATGCAAGAATTTGAATGTCCTATATTTAAGTTGTCATTGATTACTGAAGATGAGCCTAATGACCCTAATGCTGAGGGAAACTTCCAAAATGTTTTGTTCAATAAACATGAAGTTAAGTAGATTTTGCATAACTTATAATTGCTCAGAAATCTAAGGATTTGGTTTTAGTTATTAATATTGCCCAGATATTCCTAATTTATGTTTTTCACTACTTAAAAAATATAGGACCAGATGTTTTAATATAAATTACCTGATAAATAATCAAGACATTTGCAGTTCTGTTGAGAGTTTCTGGACTTTTTAGACCCTTAGAAAACTGAGTGCAATATACTCCAAAGATTACAATTATAGACAAATAAGAAAACTTTTGTTCATCAGGTTTGAACTTATCTAACAAATAAAGAAAAACTGATCTGACCGGGCATGGGGGCTCACAGCTCTAATCCCAGCACTTTGGGAGGCCGAGGCTGGTGGGCCACCTGAGGTCAGGAGTTCAAGACCAGCCTGGCCAACCTGGTGAAACCCCATCTCTACTAAAAATACAAAAATTAGCCAGACATGGTGGCAGGTGCCTGTAATCCCAGCTATTTAGGAGTTGAGGCAGGAGAAACACTTGAACCTGGGAGGCGGAGGTTGCAGTAAGCCAAGATTGTGCCATTGCACTCCAACTTGGGCAACAAGGGCAAAACCCCATCTCAAAAAATAAACAAAAGAATAACTGATTTAACCTAATCGCACCTTTAATTTGTGGTCAAGGTATACCTAGAATCCATAATTCTAGATGGTCAAGTATGGTTTCCACCTTAGTGTGCCTTTTTTTTAACCAATAAAATAGTTCTGTAAAATGAACTAATCAGAGCCTGAAGCTCAAGGCAATGGTCTGAGGTCCTGGAGTCTGAGTCATAGATCAGGAATTTGCTGAGCAAGCAACCTAAATAGTAAGATAAATAAAATTCAGAAATTACACTGAGTAAACAGATCAACACTGATGACTGATAGAGAAAGCTGCCCTGTTTCTTCCCTCAGTGGATATTTTTGGATATTTTGCTACAGCAACGTGGCAGCCACCATAGAGGCAGAATAAGTATGGCCCGTGCCTCGCCCTGAGCAGAAGTAGTGAGGCCTACAGCACATCTCCACAGATGGCGATAAGTCCCTGCAGAAACACTTTCATGTGTGGCATCATCTCCTGCCACTGAGTCATAGCCTCTTGAATCCATAGGGCCTGCAGGGCAGTGTAGGAATATGGCTGGGCACACAAAGAAGGAGTACATTAATGTTGCTGGATTTGGAGATCTATTTATTAAATGCTCACTTGTTTCAGAGTATTGTGCCACTTGAGGAAAGACTTATTACAAATAATGAAAGTTATTTATTAGAACTTACTCTCTGCTAAGCACTCTTCAAAACCCTCTATGGGTAGTGGCATACACGGTTGCCCTATGCAAGAACCTTTTCATTTCCATTCTTCTTTGTTAGCACAGCCTACCCTTCTAAGAAATAGGCTAGGCTGGGCGCAGTGGCTCATGTCTCTAATCTCAGCACTTTGGGAGGTCAAGGTGGGTGGATCACAAGGTCAGGAGTTCGAGACCACCCTGGCCAAGTTAGTGAAATCCCATCTCTATTAAAAATATATATATATACAAAAATTAGCTGGGCATGGTGGCAGGCACCTGTAATCTCAGCTACTCAGGAGGCAGAGTCAGGAGAATCACTTGAATCCAAGAGGCAGAGGTTGCAGTGAGCCAAGACCATGCTATTGCACACCAGCCTGGGTGACAGAGCAATATTCTGTCAAGAAAGAAAAGAAAAGAAGGAAAGAAAAGAAAAGAAAGGAAGGATGGAAGGAGAAAGAAGGAGGGAAGAAAAGAGAAGAAGAAAGAAAGAAAAAGAAAGAAAGAAAGAAAAAGAAGAAAGAAAGAAAGAGACAAAGAAAGAAACAAAGAAAGAAACAAAGAAAAGAAAGAGGCTAAAAAGGCCACATACTGCATTCGCAGCCTCCCTTGTAAGTGTGAATGACCATGTGATACAGCACATCATAAGAATTAGCACTCAGCCGGGCGCGGTGGCTCACGCCTGTAATCCAAGCACTTTGGAGGCCAAGGCGGGCGGATCACCTGAGGTCGGGAGTTCAACACCAGCCTGACCAACATGGTGAAACCCCATCTTAAAAATAAAAAAAATAAAAAAATAAAAAAAAGAATTAACATTCACATACACTTAACATATGTCTTGCACTGTTCTAAGTGCTCTCTCACATGTGTATGTAATCAATCTTCATACCAACTCTTAATGTAGACACTATTATTCCCATTTTATAGGTGAAAAATTAACATATAGTGAGGCTTAAGTAACTTGCCCTGATCACATAGTCAGTCAGTGGTAGAGCTGGGATTCTATTTCAGACAATGTAGCTCCAGAATCCCAGCTTGGAGCTAGCACAATGTTGACTCTCAGGAAAAAGACGAAAAAGGAAGGTCTGTTGGTAGGAATTCTGGAAGAGGGTTTTCTCTCTGCCCAAAGCAGAGAGATGTAAGAGAAGGTTGCTGTCTTCCTTACTTCCTGGTTTTTAAGACAGAAGTGTTGCAGGTATGACACTTGAAGAGGCCACAGCATCCTGCAACCTTATGAGTGTGGCAGTGCTCAGGACACAGGGCAAGGTTACAGTGGAAAGATGTGAAGCACTTGGATTCATTTGACATCAACGAGCCACTCATCAAACTCTTAGACCATCTAAAACTGGCGTCGTGTGAGATAAACATTAACCACTTTTTAATTTTTATTTTTAAAGCCAATTTGGTTAGGTATTCTGTTTCCTACAGCTAAAATTAGTTAAGAGATAATCGTCTGTTATTTCATTTAATCCTCAACCCAACCTTATAAAAATGTATTTTTGTTATCCTTGTTTTACAAATAAGGGAACTGAGGTTGAGAGTTTAATTTATGCAGCTGTTGACTGGCAAAGCCACGATTCGAATAAAAACAGTCTTTAACCAGCGTGCTATGCTTTCTGTCGATGTCTTCCTTCGAAGACCACCAGGAACACACCTGTAGTTAAACAAGTTGTGTTTCTTTTTGCAGTGAGGGAGAATGCATGCCACAGAGTACCTTGTGGTGCTTCATTCAGAGGGTGTTAGAAATGATTTATTATAGGATTTGGGCTGGTGTTAGGTAGTTTTGGAGAGTTTAAACAAGCAGAGTTTTGTTCTGGATTGGATGCTGCAATGGTTAATATTATGTGTCAACTTGACTTACATGCCCAGATAGCTGGCAAATATTATTTTTGGTGTATCTGTGTGGGTATTTCTGGAGGAGATTACCATTTCAATCAGCAGACTGAGTAGAGAAGATTACCCTCACCAGTGTGGGTGAGCATCATGCAATCTGCTGAGGGCCCAGGTAGAACAAAAAGGTGGGAAAAGGGGGAATTTAAGTCTTTCTCTTTCTCCTTGAGCTGGGGCATCCAGCTTCTCTTGCCCTTAGACATGGAGCTTTGGTTTCTTGGGCTTTTGGACTTGGGGACTTACACCAGCCTCCTCCCCGATCCCAGCCACGGGGTTCTCAGGCCTTGAGCCGCGGACTGAGAATACAGCATAAGTTCCCCTTGTTTTTAGGCCTTCAAACTCAGGCAGAATCACTCCCTTGGCTTTCCTCATTCTTCAGCTTGCTGATGGGACTTTTCAGCCTCCATAATTATGTAAATCAATTCCCGTAATAAGTTTCCTTTTCTGTATCTCTCTGTACTCTATTGACTCTTTCTCTGGAGAGCCTTGACTAATACAGATGCTGTCAGGAAACGAGACTAATTCTACCACTGAGTATCTTAATAAATCTTTTCCAGAAGGAAGAAAACTATAAGAAGTCTGAAACTTTATTTGGTAAAGAAACAACAGTAACCCATAGTAGACAGAATAGGAAGATATGTGGTCATTTTGGTGGTTTGACAAATGTTTATGCTTTTCTGCTTTTATTGTGTGTTCATGATTATGGAGTAGTCTTTTTTTTAATCTTGTTCCTTGTCTGAAGCTGATGGTCTCTGAAATTTTTCTGCTGCACAGGACAAGGCCATGGACACGTCCTCTGAGTGTCAGGTTAGCTCCTAGATGTCAAGGGATGCTTTTCTCTGTCTTGTTTACCCATTTTCAGAAACCGAAGTTTTTTCTTAAGGTGAGTTTTTAAATAACGTTATAAGGTGTTTTAAAATTTTGTTTTGTGTTGGTACTTTTAATACATTTGGCAAACATCTTCAATGATATTCATTTTTATTCTTTCTTAATCTGAATATACTGAAAATAAGTGAACATTTCTTAATCACTTAGGGTTGTTACAAAAGATATTTTCTGTACACAATTTAGAAATACAGTCCAATGGATACTGACATCTATATGACTGTTTTTTCCTTGACTATTTAATTCTAGACTTAGGCGTATATTTTGATTTCTCACTATTATCGGCTTTCTTTTCATTGATGTCACTTCTTGGTTTTTACATTTTTTTCCCTTCAACGTCTTTGGGCCTGTATTTCTAATCCACATGAAAACTGTAAGGCCAATTACATCTAAATTTAACATGATATTTGATTAGAGACCATAGACAAAGTTCATGGAGTTTGTAAGATTAAAAACAGTTATGTAGCTGGAGCATGATACTGTTGGTAATGGATCCACATAAAGAGATTTCTGTTTGAGACCGGGCGCCTCCCCAGATTGCTCCTGGGGACAACATCACTATTGTAAAACCTAAGATCAGTGCCTGAAATAAGATTCTGATGCAAATATTGTTTGTGGTGGTGAGTCCAAGGGTCAAACCAAGTTAAAAGGGATATTTACTCAAGGAACCCAGAGACAGGGTGGGTAAGGCAGAGCACTAAAAGCAGGAGAACCAAGAATCTAGACAAAGCACAGGTATTGCTAAGGAAATGGAGCTGCATCTGAAACACAAGGCATGAAGCAGTGGTGGAAGTGACATAACCAGCACAAAAGTGAGGAGAGTTAGCAACTAGACAGAATCAAATGTAAGGATCAGGTATGCTGATTTAGAAATACAGACTCTGTAATATTTAAAGAGATTTATTCTGTGCCAATATGAGTGACCGTGGTCTGGAAAACAGTCTTAAGAGTTTTCCAGTGGATCCAAGGCAGTCAGGTAACAGTTTGGCTTTACACATTTTAGGGAAACAGAATTGCAGTTAACATAATAAATTGATACATGGTCATGCCTACATTTCTGAGTGAAAAGAAAAATTAAAACAATAAAAAATAAAAAAATGGATACATGGAAGGTATACATTGGTTCAGGCTAAAGAGACAGGATACCTTGAAGTAAGGGTGCTTACGGTCATAGATGGTAAAAGATTTTCTGATTGGGAATTGGTTCAAAGAGTTAAGGTTTGTCTAAAGACTTGAAGTCAGTAGAAAGAATTGCTTAAAATAAGGGGGTTCTGGAGGCAACAGTGGAGAATGAGAGGAAGTTGACATTAGGCAGCTATTATTGAAAGCCAAGTAAGATATAATCATGTGACAGTAAGGAGTGAGAGTGATGATGGAGAAAACTGGACAGACAGGTGTAAGACCTGAGAAGAATTTACCTACAAGGGGCAAATTCATAGCACAATAGATATTTTTCTACTGAAAAGATATGTTCTATATATTTCCAAAAGAGACCACAGAGATAATTTTGCTTGTGTCTTATATTGCAGTGTCACAAATTATAGAGATCTGGGATCATCTAAAGCATAATCCAGTTAGTGTGACAGGAGGAGCTTGAGTGGAGGAACACACCAATTGCCAGAGGTTGGTCTTGTCAGTTTACCTTATTGACCCTAAATGGAGTTCATGTTGATTCTCAGGCTGTCATTCAAATACTATGTCTGTGCCTGACTCCACAGATATATCCATCCATACTACTATCATACAATCTCATGTTCTAAGCTTCTGTTTGTGATAAATCATCCTGGTTCATAGGGAACCACTACTCTTGCCCTTTGAAGATCAGTATAACATTGCCCTTGTCCCCAAGTACAGCTGTGGCTGCATTTACAATCAAATGTTTGCCAATGAAGAAGCTTCAATTGTTCCATGAAGAATTTGCTTCTCAAATTCAAATCAATTCTACATAATTCAGTTTGCTGAAATTTAGAAGTCGGTAATGAAGAAATAAAGTATCAAAGGGAAAGAGATGTATTTGAGTAGAGAAATGTATTTACTTTTTCTTTTTTTTTTCTTGTATACATATCTAAAAGTCATTTCTTTTGAAGCTCTAAGAACATACTATTTCCCATTTTTTTATTCATTTACCTCATCAACATATACAAGACACTTGTTACTGACATTCTTTGAGAAACATCTGCATTAAGATTTATTAAGTAGAAAACTGAAATATGTTAAGAACACTATAAGTGCTACATAATATACCAAAGAAGCTCAATTATCTATAATTTCCCCTTTGCTCCTCCCTCCAACAAGTATTTATCCAGCATAGAAATTCTTTTAAACTTAACATTAAAACACTAATCAATTAAATAGAAAATAATGGGCCTTACATTTTGAATGTGGTGGGATATTAAAACAAGGAGTGGTGAATATCTTCAGATTCCTCATTTCTGAACCTTATTCCAATTATTTTCTTCAGGAAATAAATTGATTACTCACATAAGCAGAAAGTAGGCTTGTTATACTTCCTAGTTTTATATTTTTAAGACAAGACCATGTAGAAACAGCAAATAAGAATAAAGTATGTACTGCTTTGGTATAAGGTCACCATGGACCTCCTCTGCATTTGTTCCATACTTTGTCAGTGATGAGCATCCGGACTACTGTTAGAATTTCAGGAAGTCCCTTTATCTCTGACAGAATGCCACCCATGAGTGTACACAGGGTATACATGAAGTACATAAAACAGAGAGTCATGATAAGCACTTAAACTGTAATCAGAAGTGTAATGGACATTATCTTTTCCTGTGTCCCATTTAATACATATAAATAAGGCCCAGGACACAAATGAGTACTGCACCAAATGGGATTAGTGATCAGTGAGGAAGGATGACCAAGAAGATTACCTGCACAGACATGTGTCCCAGAAAGTAGACAACGTACTTTTTCAACAGGGACTTTTGCTGGAATAAGTCAAAAGTCATGTCTTCTTCCATCTTTGCTTCTGACAAACACAAACCGCAAAACTCCTCTTCAGATGTGGATACCTGGGGGACAAGCTATACCCACAGAGAGAAGGGTTCTCCCTCTAGCCTCAGTTAGTTACTCTACAATTCACTGTTTGATCCTTGCCTCAGAGCTCTCTGAAAATAACTCATTGAGCTCTGTGAAAACACAGAGCCTGAAGCCTTACATGTTCTGCCAAGGACTAGTGATTTTAGCTGCTGTTCGACTTCAGAGGGGAAAATGCACTGCAATTAAAATTGGCGGGGAGGAAGGTTTCTTTCAGATACTGAAATATTCCTGACATATCCACCTAACTTTTTAGATACTTTAAAATCGCTTTTCTAGTTTCTTCAGTATAATTTTTAGTACACTCTGAACATATCTTCGAAGTCTAAATACATAGAAAAAAGTACATAAGTCACTTGTTCTGACCTATACCTTTCATAGATCGAACTCACTAATGTAACTGTCATCCAGGTCAAGAAAAAAATATACTGACACCCCCAATTCCATTTGTACATTCTTTCAGTTACCATCCTCCATCACATAACCAATAGGTAAACATCTCACAATATAGTTTCCAATGTGCTTTAATAGAAATGCATATAAATAGAATTATAAAGGATATAATCTTCTCAGTTGGATTTTTTATTTTATATATTGGTTGTGAAACCCATGTATAATATTGTTGGCTGTGGTTGTATGTTTTCATTCTTGTTACTGTATAGCACTCCATTGTGTGAACAGACCACATTGTTATGTACTCACTTTACTGCTGGTGTTTTCCAGTTTGGAACCATTATGAATACAGCTGTTATGACTATTTTGTACATGTGTTTTGATGTATTCGTTATCTACTCCCACAAGCCAGAGAGATCTATTTGCTCTACATTCTCACCAACACTTGGAATTTTCAGGTATTTTTTATTTGAGCCATATGGTGGGGATGTGGTTCTATCATATTATGGGTTTAATTTGCATTTATTTGGTGGTTAATGAAACAGAGCAATTTTCAAATGCTCATTAGCCCTCTGAAAATCACCTTTTGTGGCATGCATGTTCAAGTCTCTTGCCCATTTTTAAAAAGTTATTTGTCTTTTTCCTGTTTACCTGTAGGAATCCTTTATCTATTTGGGATAGACATATGAATTGCAAAATCCTCTCCCATTATGAGAGATACCTTTCCAACTTTGTAAATAGTGCTTTTTAATGAACAGAAATTCTTAATATTATCAGAATTTGTGCTTATTTCCTGTGGTTTTCATGTACTATTCAAGAAAACTACTTAATCTAATATCATGAGATTAAGTCTTAATCATAGATTACTTAAGTATTAAGTAATTAATACTTAATACTTAAGATTACTTAAGATTAAGTAATTAATCTTAAGTAATCTAATTAATACATAATACTTAATATTACTTAAGAATAAGTAATCATAGATTATTTAATCTAAATCATAGATTAATCTATGTTTTCTTCTGAAAATTTTATTGCTTTTTTTATACTGTACATTAAAGTATAATATAATAAAAATCACCCTTTTTAGTGTATAGTTCTACAACTGTTGACAGTGGCATACAGTCATGTAACCAGCACCATAATCAATATATAGAAGTTAATTCACAACAAAACATTCTCTTTTCCCCACTCTGTAATCAATCCCTCCTCTGTCAGGTCCTCTGCTTTCTGTTCTGATAGTTTTGCCTTTTCCAGAACGCCATGTAAGTGGATTCACACAATACAAAAACTTTCGTGTTTTGCTTTGTTCACTTAGCATAATGCATTTGAGACTCATCCATGCTATAGCATGTATAGGGAGTTGTTCCTTTTTATTACTGAGTAAAATTTTATGTTATGATGTACTGCAATTTGTTTCCATTACCCAGTGAAGAGATATTTGAGTTGTTTGCAGATTGGGTAGTCACATATGAAACTGTTATAAAAAATCATGTACAGGTTTTTGTGTAAACATTTCACTTGGGTCAATATGTAAGAGTTGGATCTCTAGGTTGTGTGGTCAATTTATGTTTAACTTCGTAAGAAACTGTCAAGGGGAGGTTATACTTCAAGATACCTGACTAGAAGCAGCTAGTGGGCCTCACAGCATAGAATCAAAATAGCAAGTAAAGACTAAGACTTCAAGTAGACCATTTAAGGGAGCAAACTAACATTCACCAGAGAAGTGATGGTAACCATGGAAAGTAGCTGAGAGCTAGGTTGGACAGCCATCAGAGTTGGGACCAGCACAGAGTCAGGGGAGGCTTCCTAATGTGGGGAAGGGGTGAGTGAGAGAATCCCGGGTTTCTACACTTCTGCCATGGACCTTTACAATCCTGGTCGCAGGAGAGCCCCCTCAACCACCTGGGCCTCCAGACTAACACAGGGAGCCACCTGGAAACTGTGCAGAGGCACCACTTGAGCCCACATAAAATCCCACAGGCTTTTGATTTCTGAGTACTCCGAGGCCAGCTGCTGCTGCCCTACCAAGGAGGAAGGCCAGGCATTTTTGCACACCCCAAAGACAGATACAGAGAAAAAGACAGACTACATACAACACTCCCTGCCTCTGCCGCTCCCCGCCAAATGGGCTCCTTCATCTAGACAACAGGCCCTCAGTGTAGCCGCCCCACTCTGACCTGCGCAGTACAGCTGTGACTTGACATTCCTCTGACAATAGTCACTAAAGGCCACCGATAAGCCCTTCAGCTTCCACAACAGTCATAGCCACTGCTCCCTGCTCCCCAGCTGCCCCAGGACCAAGGAGTTGGGTGCTGTACACTTCGCAAGGAGCTCCTTTAACCACTCCTATCAGGGCTGGTGCCTGCTCACCATTGGTATTCATGGGCAAGCCAGGGAGTCCAGCTGTGCCCAGCTGTGTCTCCCAAATCCCTGCTAAACAGAAAGCTCAGGGAACCAGGCATTGCATTTTCCAGCGCATCACTTGACAACAGACAGCACCTCACAGTAAACAAATATCAAGTACATACCCATCTGCTTGTGCCCCAGCCGGCTGTTACCCATATGCACCATCTACTGGTCTGCAGGTCAAACTGCACAGCCTAATATAAAACCTGCAGAGAAAAGGGCACCTGGCTATCTACAGAAGCAAAGCCAAAAGACCCTACCCTCCATATTCCACAGTCGCACCCCCAGGGAAAGGGGAGCGATAGTTTAAAAAAAATTGAAATGAAAATAAATTCAAAAGTAAGAAGTGTAAGCTTCTCCAAATGAGAAGAAACCAGAGTAAGAATTCTCGCACCGTAAAAAATGTAAATGTTGTGACACCACCTAAGAATCAATAGACCTTAACCAAGATGAAAACTCAGAAATGACAGATAAAGGATACAAAGTATGGATTGCAAGGAAGCTCGATAAGATACAAGGGAAAGTTGAAAACCAACACAAAGAAACCATGAAAGCAATCCAGGAGATGAAGGAAGAGATAGATATCTAAAAAACAGAAGTTCTAACAATGAAAAATTCACTTAAAAGATTTTCAAAATATGTTTGAAAGCTTTCATAGTAGATTAGGTAAAGCAGGAGAAAGAAGTTCAGAGCTTGAAGACTGCTCTTTCAAATTGACCCAGTCAAATAGAAATAAATAATTTATTAAAAATGAACATTCAAGAAATATGGGATTATGTAAATTGACCAAACCTATGACTTACAGGCATTCTTGGGAGAGAAGATAAGCAACCTGGAAAGCATATTTAAGGGAACAATTCAGAAAAAATTATCTAATCTTACAAGAGAAGTAGACTTCCAGATACAAAATAGTCAGAAAATACCTTCAAGATACTACACAAAATGCCACTGCACTCCAGCCTGGGTGACAGAGCAAGACTCTGTATCAAACAAAAACAAAGATACGCTTGCAAAAATACGAAATGCCATATGCATATGGTTATTTGCACCATTATTTAAAATAGCCAGACTGGAGCACCATCTAAATATTCATCAGATTCAGGACTGATGAAGAAGAGCAACACATTGGATTATTATGCAGATACACCAGAGAATGCAGAAGTTCTCTAAAGTAGGGTGTGAACTCCAGGACACAGGGTGAAGTGAAGAAAGCAAGGTGCAGAAATTGCACACGGTATGCCATCTTTTGTACTGGAGAAAGGAATACAAAGGAGCGGGGAAAGGAATGTGTATGCATGTATATGAAAATATAGTCATTAAAACGGAAAACAAAGTGGCACAAATAAACCTAATTCCCTATGGAGTTGGCATTGCTGTCTTAACCACACAGAGGAAAGCATTATTTCAACTGACTTTGGAACACAGTATCTTCACTTGTATTTCTTCAGTATGATATACTCTAAAGACAAAATACTGCCTAGACATCTCAGCGTCACTTGAAGTGAAATCACATGAAAATGGGAACAGACTCCTGCTGTTGCTCCAGAAAGATGAACATGAGAAGGGGACCGTTACTTCTAATGAGAAAACTTCCGGCCTCAGGGTTGGACCAAGTCGAGGTTCCGTCTGGGAATTGTGAACATATCGGCAGGAGGCGGGCAAGGCTTGTCATCTCGCTCAGCACCTGTTTCCATGAACGACGAGAATAACCCATCTTTCCTGTTTTAAGTGTGATTTTCCATATACACCAATAGGCATCTTGGCTCAACACAAGAAAGCCCCTTTCCACAGAAACAGCTGCCTCCAGCCTGAAAAAGTTGCCACGGGAGGAAGGAGGATGTCCCTTGCCCACGCCTGGGAGATCCAGCCAGAGTGGACAGGGAGGCAGCCCGGGCTGGGGTGCCAGACTCAGCAAATAAACACAGCACGCCCAGGTAACTCTGAATTTCAGATAACCAACGAATAACTTTGTATGGTACTATATTTGTGCTCAAAGGTAACTCGTTTATCTGAAATTCAAAGCTGATTGGGCATGCGGTACTGCATTGTATCTGGCAACGCTCCACCTTGGTTTTCCTACCTGGGTTTGTGGAAGGGGCTCCCCCCTGCCCCGCAGGTGCCGTCTGGTTCTGCACCCAGGAGGAGGAGGAGGTGGAGGAGGAGCCCAGCACCTACTGGAGACCCAGTTGAGTCCTAAGCAACTCAGAAGGCCCAACGGTCAAAACCGTCTCTGTCGTGCGCGCTCATCCAACGCACGCACGCACCTACGCACGCACCTACGCTCAATCCCGGCATCACGTCCCGTTGCCAGGCAACGAAAGCGCGCTGCAGAGAAACAAGAGTGCCCATGGGTGAGGAAACCGAGGTTCGGAGAGACTGAGTGATTTGCTGAAGACCACACATCTATTAACTGGCTGAATCAAGACTAGAACGTGGGGGGCGGGCGCGGTGGCTCACACTTGTAATCCCAGCTGCTCGGGAGGCTGAGGCAGCAGAGTCACTTGAACCTGGGAGGCGGAGCCGAGATCGAGCCATTGCACTCCAGCCTGGGTGACACAGAGAGACTCCATCTCAAAAAACAAAGAAACAAACAAAGCAAAACAAAATTGCGTCTCTGCCCTACAGCCCAAGTGACAGAGTGAGACGCTATTTAAAAATAAATAAATAAATAAAACTGGAACTTGGCCCCAGGATGGAAACTGACTACCTGAAGAGATGCTTTGGGAATTGCCTGGCCCAGGCCGTTACACTTACATGCATGGGGTATATTCCTCCATGTACAATTACACATATATGCATTCATATGATTAAGTATGTATGGTACTAGTATATTATTAAATATTGAAGAGCACTAATGCACAACGTACATAGTGGAATTGTATTTAGTATTTGTTTTTGGTAGTGACATGGCACATGAAAATAATTTGTTTTCTCATGTAGAAAATGCAAGGAATGGATTAAATAGAAGTTCAGCTTTGAGAGGCTTCTTCCTTGATTGCCCTGGGAAGAAATCTTCATTTTTGGTTTGCAAGACCATGAAAACGAGAAAATAAATACAACAAATGAAGTACTTAACATTCAAGGAAACTTTAAAAAAAAAGACAAGATATAGAAAATAAGTAACATATTCAAAGAGAGATCTTATAATGACATTTTATAATAAATGACATTTTATAATAAATGACATTTTATAATAAATGACATTTTATTAATTTTTAAAGCCATAGATTATAAAAATAAAAATTTGCCCTGTGAAAATAGAAACCCTCAGGATAGTAGGTGAAGAACAGAATGGACGACTCAAGGAAAGATTCTTGACCTGAGAGACCTAAATGAGTAATTCTCCAAAAATACACCACAAGGAGAATAAGGATAAAGAATATAAAAAGTTGAGATATGGAGGATACATATACAAAAGTTTTAATATGCATCTGAGTTAGAAATATTAAATGAGGCGGTAGGGGACAATAACAACAACAATAGATGAGAAATTTTCAGAATTTAGCTAAAACATAAATCCTCATCTAAATTTCAGAGCAAAGAAACAGATAATACTAAAAGAAAATACAATTAGATTGACTTCAAATTTCTCATCATCAACACTAGCAAGAAGAAAATTTAAAAGAAAAATCTGTGTCACTTTGGGTAGGCAAAGAGTTCTTGGACAGGACCCTGATACCGAAAGAACAAATTGATAATGCTGATGTTATGAAAATTAAAAACTTTACTTCTTCAAAAGACCCTTAAAAGACTGAAAAGGCAAGCCACAGGCTTGGAGAAAATAATTGCATATATTTAATCATACGTATTTAATAATAAGCTTGTATCTAGAATACATAAAAACTCTCATAAGTCAATTTTAAAGAGGAAGCTATGGGCAAAAAGATTTGAACAGACACTTCCACAAGGAAGATATTCAGATGGAAAATAAGCACCTGAAATTAACAGCATTAGACATTACAGAAATGCAAATTAAAACCATGACAAAATACCTATACACACTGATTAGAAGAGCTAAATTAAAAAGACTTCACAGTACCACATGCTGGCAAGCAGGAGGAGTAAAGAAACACTTTTTATTGTTTATATGCAAAATGGTACCACTATCTAGAAAATCGTTTGTCAATTTCTTATAAAGTTAAAAATAAATGTACCACAGGACTTAGAGACCCCACTCCTAGAAAATTACCCAAATGAAATGTTTACACAAAAACTTGTATACTCTTTATAGTGGCCTTATATATATAAAACTACAAAAACTAGAAGAACCCAAATGTCTCTCAACTGGTTAATGGATTAACAAGATGCAGAGCATCCAAACAATGAAATACTATTCAGCAATAAAAAGGAAGAACTACCTATACATGCTACAACACGGATGAATCTCAAATGCATTGTGCTAAGTGAATGAAGCAAGACACAAAAGTTTCCATACTGTATGAATCCACTTACGTGACATTCTGGAAAAGACAAAACTATAGGGACAGAAAGCACAGGTTTGGGCAGAGAAGAAGTTAATCACAAAGGGACAGAGGGAAGTTTTTTGTTTCTGATTTAACTGTTCTATATATTAATTATGGTGGTGGTTACATCACTGTATCCCTTTGTCAATACTTGCTGAACTAATATGCTAAAAGGGTAAATTTTACTGTATTATACTTTAATGTAAAGTACATAAAAAGATAAAGCGATAAACTTTTCAGAATAAAACATAGAACCTCATATTAGTTTTCTTAAATAGTATACAAATACAACAGAAAGTAAACACAAATTCCAACAATATTAACATTAAGAATTTCTGATTAAAAAGCACTATGGAAGGGCACAGTGGCTCACCAGGTGCGACGGCTCATGCCTGTAATCCCAGCACTTTGGGAGGCTGAGGGGGGCAGATCACCTGAGGTCAGGAGTTCAAGACCAGCCTAGGCAACATGTGAAACCCTGTGTCCACCAAAAAATACAAAAATTCACCGAGTGTGGTGGCATTAGTTCCCGGCTACTCAGGAGGCTGAGGCAGGAAAATAGCTAGAATCCAGGAGGCGGAGGTTGCATTGAGCCAAGATTGTGCCATTGCACTCCAGTCTGGGCAACAGAGCAAGAATCTGTCTCCTCTCCCCAAAAAACACATTACTAAAAAAGTTGGAAAGGTATCTCTTACAATGGGAGAGGATTTTGCAATTCAGATGTCTATGAAGGGCTTATATCCAGAATATATAGAGTATTCCTACAGATAAAAAAAAATTAAAAACTTATGAAAACAAGGACAAGATACTTGAAAAGATATGTCACAAAAATTGATTTTTCACTGGCCAAAATTGCTCACTGTCATTAATTACCAAATAAATGCAATTAAACCCATAATGTAATACAACTACATCCCCATTATAATGGTTAAAATGAAAAATGCCTGAAAATTCCATGTGTTGGTGAGGATGTGGAGCAAATAGATCTCTCAGGCTTATGGGAATATAAAACATCAAAAGACATGTACAAAATAGTCATAACAGCTGTATTCATAATACCTCCAAACTGGAAAACACCAGCAGTAAAGGTACATAACATGTGGTCTATTCACACAATGGAGTGCTATACAGTAACAAGAATGAAAAAATACAACCACAGCCAATGATATTATACATAGATCTCACAAACAATATGTAAAATAAAAAATCCAACAGAGAAGATTATATCCTTTATAATTCTATTTATATGCATTTCCAAAGCATATTGGAAACTATGTTGTGAGATATTTATTTATTGGTTATGTGATGGAGGATGGTAACTCAAAGAATGTACAAATGGGACTAGGGGTGTCATAATGCTTTTTTCTTGACTTGGGTGACAATTACAAGAGTGTGTTCAACCTACGAAAGGTGTAGAAGACAACAATGTAATTGTGTGGTTTTTTGTATGCATTTAAACTTCAGAAACAAGTTCAAAGCATACTAAAAATTCTCCTGAAGAAACTAGAAAAACAGTTTTAAGTAACTTAGAATGTCAGAAATATTTCAGTATCTGAATGGATCCCATCCCCCCACCCCCTCTTCAATTTTGCTTTCAAGGCAGTTCCCTTTCTGAAGTTGAGCAGCAGCTAAAATCTTTACATATCCTTGGTAGAAAATGTAAGGCTTCAGGCTCTGTGGAATCCTCACAGAGACAGTTTATGCATGCCTGCCACTTCTCTGTGTTAATGATGGTTTACTTTCAGAGGACTCTGAGGCAAGGATGAAGCATAGTGAATTGTAAAGTAACCTGTGACCCCAGAGAACTCCACTCACTGTGAGCGTGGCTTGTTTTTTGGGGTTCAGCTCATCTCAAGAGGAGTGTTGCAGGTTGGATTTTTCAGAAGCAGATGTGGAAACAAAGTGGGGGCTGTAAAATATTCATTAGGAATTTGTATCTTTGAAAGGAAGCAGAGTTGGGGATGATGAGAGAATAAAAAGGATACAGGAAGAATTTCAACAGTGATCCAGGCACAACAGGAGAACAAGCCAGCTTGGTAGGGAGGGCTGGAGAAGGTGGTGATTGTCAGAGTATTTTCATAATAAATTGTTCTTACGATGTATTCCTGGTTCATAGAAAGGAAAACAAATTACAGGAGCCACAGAGTTCACAATAAATACATTGGGAAAAAGATACTCTTCACATCATCAGATGTATAATTCAAGGCAAGAACTGTCTCACTCATTTTCTGCACTCAGAACTGTGTTTGCTACTTAAAATATCTGTGAACCAATGAAAATTTAAAAGGAGAAGCAGGATGAAAAGCAAATGAGAAATTTAATCTGTTCTTCCAGTAGAAGGCAATCATTATTATAGATTCATCCATTCTTATTGGTTAATCAGAAACAGGTTTTGAAATTGGCAAAAGGCTTTGGAAATGCTGGCTTTGAGAATTGCCTGAAATGATACCCATTAGTTCAGTTAACCCATCTCAAATAAGTACTTCTCACAGAGAAGTGGTGAAGACTCCCTTTTAAGCATTTGCATCCAGATACCCATGGGAGTTCTATGACAGTTGAAGACGTCATAGAATTGTTGGCTGAGGTGGGTTGCCTGGCACAGGTTGCTACATAATGTAGCAAAAGAAGGAAATGACACTGAGAATTTGTGATTAGAGAAAACAGGATAGATAACTATTTAAAAGGCTGAGTAAACCACAGGAAGAAGTTAGAGAATTAAAATCAGGTAGGAAAGACAGACTGCTAAGAGAAAATTAGAAAAGAGAGTTAGTAAATGAGAGAATAAGAAATATTATGAAATAGGCGTGTTTCTCTTTGACACTCTCCTAAAATGTCTTTGGTGTGCTCCTCTCACCTAAGGCAACTGAGTACCCTCACAGAGAGCACATGACAACAGCAGAGACTGTAGGTATACATGCCCTGAAATGCAGTCATTCTTTCTGCCTGATGCCACTTTGCTTTTGTCTTCCTAGGTTCCAAGATGGCTGACAGACCAGAAGTTTTGAATAGGGCATCTGTCATGCTATAGATGAACAGAGATCCCACCAACTTCTACATGGGGCGAGTACTGTGGTTCAGCATTGCTCTTCTTTATGCTTCAGTTGTGCATGTAGGGCAAATCCCCTGGCTTGATATCAAGGAAGAATTCCAGTGCCACAGGGATACCTGAAGCCTGTCTGGCAGAGTGCTATGAGAACCACTTCACATGGCCTGTTCTAGGAGTGTGGTGCATGGTTGACTTTATCTTTTCCTCCATTCTTTTTGTGATGGAGTTTGTCGTTTCTCAGAATATGCATGAACAAACCAACATGCATAAGAAGCAGTCTGTAGATGAAGAAAGATCCCACAGCATTTGTCAGTGATACAGCCGTGCAAAGATGGAAGAAGACTTGACTTTTGACCTATCCCAGCAAAAGTCCCTGTTGAAGAAGTATCTTGTCTACTTTCTGGGACACGTGTCTGTACAGGTGATCTTGGCTATCCTTCCTCACTACCACCAACCACTTATCACAAAACTCATTTGGTGCAGTACTTATTTGTGTCCTGGGCCTCATTCATGTGTGTTAATGGGGACACAGGAAAAGATAATGTCCACTATACTTCTGATTACGATGTCAGTGCTTATCATGACTCTCTGTTTTGTATGCTTCATGTACACCCTGAGCACACTCACAGATGGAATTCTGTCAGAGATAAAGGGACTTCATGAAATTCTGACAGTAGTCCTGGTGCTCATCATTGACAAAGTATGGAACAGATGCAGAAGAGGTCCATGGTGATCTTATAGTGAAGCAATACATACTTTATCTTATTTGATATTTCCAGATGGCCTTATCTTAAAAATATGTAACTGGGAAGTGTAACAAGCCTGTTTTCTTCTTATATAAATAATCACTTTATTCCCTAAAGAAAAATGTTAGAATAAAGTTTAGAACACTTTAAAATGAAGAATCTGAGGGTACAAACATGTAATTAGATAGAATAAGATCTAGTATTTGATAATTTGATACCACAACGGGGTGAGTACAGTCAACATTAATTCATTGTACATCTAAAAATTGGCTGGGCATGGTGGCTCACACCTGTAATCCCAGCAGTTTGGGAGGCTGAGCCAGGTAGATCACTTGAGGTCAGGAGCTCAAGACCAGCCTGGCCAACATGGTGAAACTTCATCCCAACTAAAAATAAAAAAATTAGGGCCAGACACAGTGGCTCACCCCTATAATCCCAGCACTTTGGGCGGCCAAGGTGGGTGGATTACCTGAGGTCAGTAATTCAAGATCAGCCTGATCAACATGGCAAAACCCCATCTTTACTGAAAAAAATACAAAAAATTAACCAGGCATGGTGGTGGGTGCCTGTAATCCCAGCTACTTGGGAGGCTTGCTTGAACCTGGGATGCAGAGTTTGCAGTGAGCCAAGATCACGACACTGCACTCCAGCATGGGTGACAGAGTGAGACTTCATCTCAAAAATATTTTTTTAATTAAAAAAATAAAAAATGACAGTACAACTGAAATGTTTGTAACACAAAGAAGTGATAAGTCCTTGAGGTGATGGATACCCATATTACTCTGATGTGATTACTATAAATTGTATGAGTATATCAAAATATTTCATGTGCTCTATAACTACATCAATACCCTTAAAAATTAAAAATAAAAAAAATAAAATGAGGAATTTGAGGGTATTCACCACTACTAGTTTTGATATCTGACCACAGCTAGTATATTGATGGGGTTTTTTCTATTTCAACAAGGCAATTTTTAGGACTTATAGCTGTTTAAAATTAAAGAATATTCTCTAATGTCTCTTTAAATATGTTACTTATACATATTTTTCTATATCCCAAATTTAAGGTGTTTCACTTTTTGTGTTTATTGTTTCTTTTTAATGGTCTTATATACTAAAAATGGAGAACATTTCTTCCCAGGGTTATCAAGGAAAAAGGCTTATGCTCCATTATCAGTCCCCAAAGCTGAAATTCTATTTAAACCATTCCCTGCATTTTCTACATCAGGAATCACAAATTCTCATTGCCTTGGTATCAAAAAAAGTTAAATATAGTGGGCTGGGCACGGTGGCTCATGCCTGTAATCCCAGCATTTTGGGAGGCTGAGGCAGGTGGATCACGAAGTCAGGAGATCAGACCATCCTGGCAACATGGTGAAATCTCATCTCTACTAAAATACAAAAAATTAGCCAAGCACGGTGGCAGGCACTTGTAGTCCCAGCTACTTGGGAGGCTGAGGCAGGAGAATCGCTTGAACCTGGGAGGCAGAGGTTGAGTGAGCCAAGATCATGCTACTGCACTCCAGCCTAGCGACAAAACCAGACTCCATCTCAAAAAAAAAAAGTAAATGTAGCTTCACTGTGTACAAAATGCAATGACATCCTTCAACATTTAATGTACTAGTACAATACATGCTTAATCACATGTAATGCATAAATGTGTAGCTGTACATTAATATACCCCATGCATATAAAGCATGTACATTATACTAGTTATATTACATAACACATCGTATAGCATTTTCACATGAACATATCTATCATATGGTTATTAGCTAGTCCATTATGTTCTTTATTTTACATAAGGTATTATACTATTAACCAGACAAAGCACATTCTATTAATAAATCTTTACCAATATACATATTACAATCAGTATAATTTCTTTTCTACCAAGCTTCCATAAACCAGCAAGCCACTCTCTTCTTATTTCATGTCCATTATATGTGGCAATTTCTAATATAAAGTTATACCTTGCATGTGACTCCAGAGCCAGCAATATCATCTAAAATCACTTGTTTCCCTTAAATAAAACATTTCAATGGGGTAATGACTAATCAGCCCATAATCATAATGAATTGTGATGTCATATATTTGGCATTTTTCAATTTAGAGGCATTCTGTGATCCAATGTGGCTCTCAAGGTCTTAACACAAGCAACTTGTAGCTGACTTTAAATTGAATACACTTGACCAATATCATACAATGTAAGGTGTTAATTTATCCTAGGTGGGCATACAATGTTTAGCCACATATGTGCACATGTAATGTTTTACCATAAATTACTAAATCCTAATTTTCTCTTACCAGCTTTTCTTCCCCAGCTGATTTTATTCTCCAACTTCTTCCCATGTTCAGCCCTCTAAATAGTTATCTATCCTGTTTTCTCTCATCTCAAATTCTCAGTGTCATTTCCTTCTTTTTCTAAGTTATGTACCAACCTGTGCCAAGCAACCCACTTCAGCCAATAGATCTGTAACAGCTCCAACTGTCATAGAACTCCTATGGGTATCTGGAAGCAAGTGCTTAAAGGGGAGTCTTCACCACTACTCTGTAAGAAGTACTTGTTTTAGATGGGTTAACTGAACTAATGGGTATCGTTTCAGGCAATTCCCAAACCCAACATTTCCAAAGTCTTTCGACAATTTCAAAACCTGTTTCTGATTAACCAATCAGGATGGATGAATTATTTGCTTTTCATCCTGCTTCTTATTTGAAATTTTCATTGGTTCATTAAGTAGCAAACACAGTTCTGAGTGCAGAAAATAAATGAGACAGTTCTTGCCTTGAATTATACATCTGATGATGTGAAGAGGAGTTTATTTTCCCCAACATATTTATTGTGAGCTCTGTGGCTCCTGTAATTTGTTTTCCTTTCTATGAACCAGAAATACATCATAAGAACAATTTATTATGAAAATACTGACAGTCACCACCTTCTCCAGCCCACTCTACCAAGTTGGGTTGTTCTCTGTTGTGCCTGGATCCAAGTTTGTATTCTTCCTGTATCCCATTTTGTTCTCTCATTGTCTCCCAACTCTGCTTCTTTTCAAAAGAATAACTCCTAATAAATGTTTTACAGCCCCTACATTGTTTCCGCATCTACTTCTGAAAAATCCAACCTGCAACATTCCTCTTGAGATGGGTTGAAGCCCAAAAAACAAGCCATGCTCACAATGAGCGGAGTTATCCATGGTCACAGTCACTTTACAATTCACTATGTTTCATCCTTGCCCCAGAACCCTCTGAAAATAAACCATCATTTAGCACAGAGAAGTGGCAGGCATGCATAAACCATCTCTGTGAGGATTCCACAGAGCCTGAAACCTTACTCATTTCAAGGGCCTGCTGAATTGGTGGTTTTAAGCTGCTGCTCAACTTTGGAGGGGAAAATGCATTGAAATGAAAAATGGAGGGATACCGAATGCATTCAAATGCTAAAATATTCCTGACATGACCTTCTAAATTTTTAAGTCATTTAAAACTATTTCTCTTCTTTCTGGAGTAGCATTTGTAGTACACTGTGAGCTTCTACATTTAAATGCATACAAAACAATATACAAGTACAAAATAACTTTAATATATTCTGAGTATGTAACTGCTAAGACCTAAATTGGGATTATATACCCCACTATGCTTAGCCATAAACTTGAGCATGTTTTATAATTGATTTTTTTTTTTTTTTTTTTTTTTGAGACGGAGTTTCGCTCTTGTTACCCAGGCTGGAGTGCAATGGCGCGATCTCGGCTCACCGCAACCTCCGACTCCTGGGTTCAAGCAATTCTCCCGCCTCAGCCTCCCGAGTAGCTGGGACTACAGGCACATGCCACCATGCCCAGCTAATTTTTGTATTTTTAGTAAAGACGGGGTTTCACCATGTTGACCAGGATGGTCTCGATCTCTTGACCTCGTGATCCACCCGCCTCGGCCTCCCAAAGTGCTGGGATTACAGGAGTGAGCCACTGCGCCCGGCCTATAATTGATTAATCCCAATAAATCTCATCAAGTCCTGCTAATTCAGCCTCTATACCACCATATTCAACAAACCTAAAAAAAAAGTATCATAATATCGACACATATTTTCATAAAACATTAGGTCAAGGTGTAGCTTTATGAGATGGAAAAAAATAAGCTATATTTTCTAACTTGATAATACTTATATTTCCATGAAACCATTTATGAAATTAAAGACTAAAGGAAACGATCACAGTAAATTCAGAATAAAGAGTTTAGTCAAATTGGCACATAAAGCATGAACATACTGCCCGCACCCTCCTCAAATATTTAATAATCTTAAATATGTTATTTAATTAGAGATACATATATAAGGTAAAGTAAGCATACTGAAGAGTGTGCTTGGATAAACCAAAGTATAGCTTCACCTAAAGCATCAAGCTTACACACAGGAGATTTCTTATTAAATAATTACTTTGAACCAAAGCTAGCCCAAACAAACAAAATTTAGTAATTATGCTTACTTAAGCTTGTAAGGAATATTGCCGAGTTTAAAATGAGGAAACTGAGACCAGCCTAGGAAAATTAAATGCTGATTTATTAAGCTCCCGGGCGAGGTTCTGTGGTCCGGACAGTGGGGGCCAGAGAAGTCGTGCTCAACTTCCCAGGGCAAGGGGTTTTATAGGGGTCAGAGGCCATCGGGTGGACATTGGGAGACAAAGCATAGGGC
>PVKV010026094.1:0-28604 GCA_004027835.1 Alouatta palliata | reverse complement strand
CACCAAGTTCTCTGTATATAGGCGACGAACGTGATTTGATCTGAACACTTTGTACCAAGAATATTCTGTTTTCTGTCAAGACAATAAAGTGACTAAACTCTTAACTGTGACAGCCACGGAGGCCTCGGGAACCGTCTCAGCGGCTTTGCAAAGCAGGGTCCCTCTGCAGCAGCGCCTTCTCCGTCAGCAGTGCTGAGAATCAGGGACCCTGGACTTGGAGACCAAGGCAGGGCTCCTTGGTGGGGGGCCCATATGGAAGGGGGGCAGTGAGCTCTCGGAGCCGGGAGAATGTTGTGCAGTCACCCTCCCTGGGGGTCTAAGGCCCATGTTTCTGGGATCCACCGACCCCCGCCACCCCTCACCAGACGGAACCTCCAGGCCCCTGGGACCCGATCCCGGCCCACGCCGTCCGTTCCATCCGGGATGCAATGGGGAGGGCGGTCCCGAGTGCCCACCTCACGGGCTGAAGCGCCCTCCTCCTCCAGCCGATCCGATCAGGAAAGTCGGCTCAAGGAGGTACGGAGGTCAGGATTGTCGGGCTCCTGTGCTGCTTGTGGCACACAGCCTCCTACCCCGGGACAGCCCCGGTCACGCCTCCAGCCTTGTCCTGCGCGGCTGCGGCGGGAGAGCGCGGACACAGCGGCCGGCCATCAGGCACACAGATGCGCATGCGCAATCGGCGAGTCCCAAGCGCGAGCGCTGAGCCGGGGCTCGCGTCACAGTGACCGCCACCGTGGCCCGGGGAACCGTCTCAGCAGCTTGGCAAAGCAGGGGCCCTCTGTGCCAGTGCCTTGGCGTCGGGCGACGGCCCGCCCCTCACCGCGATCCTTGCCACGGTCCCGCGATTTCCGGAGTCCGGCAGAGCGGAACCAGGCTGAGAAAATGTCCGGCGGAGCTTCAGGGGTACCCAGGGCGATCGATCACCAAGGATCCCCTAGATTCTTAGGCCTGCACAGACGGTGTGGGGGTGCCTCTCCTTGAAAGCTGTCCCTGCTGGGATTTCCAGGTAAAGTCCGCCTGTGGGCTGCGGGGCTGCTCTGTCACCGAGGGGCTTCCGGGCAGAGAGCAGAACCCCGCAGCCTCGGGAGCTGCCTGCGACTGTTGGATGTCTCCGCGTGTCTTACTCTGTGTGTGTGTGTGTGTGTGTCTTCGTGTGTGTGTGTGTCTTCGTGTGTGTGTCTGTGTGTCTGTTCACGTGTGTATGCCTGTGCTACGCTGTATGCTTGACAGGCAGTGTGGCCAGTGCACTCCAGCGCGGTTTCTCTATAGTCCACCTAGGTTATGGTGCCAGTCTGTCCTTGGCCCCGCTTATTGGCTGTGAGGCCCCGCGTTCTTTGTGTTGCTCCTGGTTTCTAAAGCCTCAGTGTACTGGGGGTCTGGCTCCCACCCGCAGGACTCTTAATCACCTGCCCATTCCGAGGGGATCACTCCTGCAGAAAGAAGATGAGCACAGCACACCCAAAACCAAACTCTTCCAAGGACCCTTGGTCTTGCTTCACATCTAGGGCTGGCGCCGTCCTCAGAACCCCTTCAGGGACTACACTGGTGTCCTTTAACTGATAGAAGATTCTTGTCAAAAGACACATTGAGTGAGCCTGGGATTCTGTTTTTCTTGTAGGCACTCAGGGGATGCCAGTGCTTAAGGGTCATGATTGGTATTTCCAGGAGCAAGTCTCTGTAAGGAAGAATTGTAGATATAGCGGCTACATGTCAAGGATATAGTCTGGATATAGTCTTTGTTTTTCTTCCTAACCAATTTCATCAGATAATTGAAACACACTGTTTGGCAATATAGATGGAAACAGATAGATAGTTCCTAAATTGACTTTTTGGAATGACTCATTTAGTTGACTGTTGTTTATCTAGGGACAGATTAAATTGTATGCAGTTATCCACAGGGTGATATCACAGAGGGCTTGGTGTCGAGAAGAAGGGAAATCACAGCAGTTGTAAGAAAACATTAGCATATATAGAGTATCATGCCATTCTGTTGAGAATTATTTGGTTCCTACTCTAGCTTGGGAATGTTCCTTGATCTCAGCTGTCCAGGTAATTTTTGGGAACAGCACCTGCTTTCTCGTCCAGTCTCTAAGCAACAGTGGGACTGGGAACATGGGAATGGCAACATCTGCACAGGGGCTGTGCTGTGATTGCTGGAGGTTTCTTACACTTTGGCTGCAAACACTCAGGTACTTACCATTCTTGTAAAATCTCTGTATGTGTTCTTTGCAATGGTATACGTATTCTGACCTATCGGATGCCAATTGCACCTGAGTTAATTTAAAATGAATTTTTTCCGTGGCATTTTACCTGATCTTCCCTCAATTAGGTCTTTGGAGCTGTGAGACCTTTTCCTTCTGCTCTTCTTTTGCAGCTGAAAAATTCTTTCTTTCAGTGGACACCAATGTACCTGCATACATGTGGGCAAACAATGTGTGTACAATGTTCTCAGGATTAGCATTGCAGCTACAAAGACCGTATGTGATAAGTTACGAAAAAATACAGGCTCTGAGTAAATCCTAATGATGGACAGTTGTGAAAGGATATAGAACGTATATTTAATTTGTTTCTTTCTTTCTCCTAGGCATACATGGTGACACAATTCTGTGGTCCAACAGAGTATTAATGAGACATAGATAATTTTTCAAGCACCTAACTTAAGCAATCATGTTTAGCAGAGGAGATTTTCTTTTATTACTAATTAAACATTAGACATTGTTCAGATTTCTTCCTTTCTTTCTTTGTTCCCCGCCCCCCCCCAGAGAACCAGAGGAGGAAAACAGAGCTTCATTCCTGAGGGAGAAACACGTGCGGTTGGAATAAGTTCAACACTCTTCCACAGCCTTACCTTTGAGAAGTTTTCTTTCTTCCAATTGTTCCCTCGTATCCTTCTCCTGTTTGCTGATGTTTCATTTCTCAGCCCTTGTATTGCAGGAAAGAGTTCCTAGAGAGAGAAGACAAAGATGGTCTGTGATGCACAAAGACGCCCAAAGCTGAAGATTGAACAACTGAATGTGAAACTTGCCAGGGAACTGGAGACAATGAAAATCTTGTCAGGTAACTTGGATGCTCCATCTTGGTCTTGACGGGATGAAGGTTCCACGTGTATGATTTGCTCATCACAGAAAACATGTGAAACCTAAAGGCAGGTTAGGGCTTTTATTCAAATATGACCTAGTGGAAACAGTACTTGAGAAACAGGTTTCATCCACTACCTCCCACAGATGTTCATGCTCTGGGTTTAGGTGTCAATAAGTGTAGCAATCTGCATTTTTTTTTTATTTTATTTTTTTAAATATATATATATATTTTTTTTAAAGATGGGGTTTCACCATATTGGTCAGGCTGGTCTCGAACTCCTGACCTCAGATGATCCGCCCACCTCAGCCTCCCAAAGTGCTGGGATTACAGGCGTCAGCCACCACGCCTGGCTTGCAATCTGCATTTGTAAGAGAGTAAATGATTTATCTTCCGACAAGGGAAGTTGACCAAGTTCTCTCTATATAGGCGACGAAAGTGATTTGATCTGAACACTGTGTACCAAGAATATTCTGTTTTCTGTCAAGACAATAAAGTGACTAAACTCTGTTAACATATTGTGCTTGGATGTCCTGTGGACCCTCAGCGGCGTGCCAGGACATCTGTGTCGGGCTTGGAGTCCGCCCGAAAAGCTTCTGAGATGCTCCCTCCACCTGATCGGCCCCCACGGGAGGCCAGTTCCAGGCGTTCCCACCTCTGCCGCACGCTGGGCTTGTTGCTCTTCCTTTCTGAACTGTCCGGATCCTACGCTGCTTGTGGCTGGGGCTTGCGTCTTGGTGACCGCCACGGTGGCCTCGGGAACCGTCTCAGCGGCTTTGCAAAGCAGGGTCCCTCTGCAGCACTGCCTTCTCCGTCAGCAGTGCTGAGAAGCAGGGGACCCTGGACTTGGAGACCAAGGCAGGGCCCCTTGGTGAGGGGCCCATATCCAAGGGGGGCAGTGAGCTCACGGAGCCTGGAGAATGTTGTGCTGTCAACCTCCCCGAGGGTCTAAGGCCCATGTTTCTGGGATCAACCGACCCCCTCCACACCTCATCAGACTGAACCTCCAGGCCCATGGGACCCAATCCCGGCCCACGCCGTCCGTTCCATCCGGGATGCAATGCGGAGGGCAGTCCCGAGTGCTCACCTCACTGTCTGAAGCGCCCTCCTCCTCCAGCCGATCTGATCAGGAAAGTCGGCTGAAGGAGGCCCCCACATAGGACAGTTTATTTTAAGGAAAAGCCTTGAAACTTGGTATTGACCTGGCATCCTTTTGGATTAAGGTCCTTTCAGGCTTGTTCCCATAATAGAGAGGTTTCATCCATATTTGCTCTGGAAAGTAATTTTGCTCCACAATCATCTTATCTAGAATTTCCAAAAATTATTCAGCTGCCTTCATATCAGCACTCGCAGATTCACCACTAACTTTCACATTAGGTAATAAGTAAGAATTCTTGAATTGTTTCAGCTAAGCTTGTCCAACCCACTGCTCGAAGACCGCATGCAACTCAGAAAGGCTTTGAATGTGGCCCAACACAAATTTGTAAACTTTCTTTAAACATTATGAGATTTTTTTTCCTATTTTTTTTTTTTAATTCATCAGCTATCATTTGTGTTAGTGTATTTTATGTGTGGGCAAGGCAATTCTTCTTCCAATACGGTCCAGGGAAGCCAGAAGATTGGACACCCCTCGTTTAAGCCGTCCATAGCCAACAATAAATTGAACAACATGGTTGGGGTTAGCCTTTTATTTCTGTATCTCAAATAAGATTGTAGCAATGGCTGGGCATGGTGGCTCACGCCTGTAATCCCAACACTTTGGGAGCCCGAGCTGGATGGATCATGAAGTCAGGAGTTGGAGACCAGTCTGGCTAACAAGTGACATCTCTCAACTAAAAATTCAAAAAATTAGCTGTGTGTGGCAGTGTGCACCTGTAATCCCAGCTACTCAGGAGGCTGAGGCAGGAGAATCATGTGAACCTGGGAGGTGGAGATTACAGTCAGCCTGCCTACGTGGGGCCATTGCACTCCAGCCCAGGTGACAGTGGAAGACTCTGTCTCAAAAAAAAAAAAAAAAAAAAAAAGCATTGTAGCAATTATGGAATGGGACATGCCTGACTGGCAAGCAAGAACCAAGACTGATTTTCCACCTCTATGGCCCTTAGCCACTTTTAATTTTGTTTCCAGGTCAATCATTCAACGTGGCCACTCCCTGACAACATTAACAGTGGGTTTTGTACACTTAGGGGCCATGATGAACAAAACAACATGAGATTAAATCAAGAACATGAGAAAATTAAGCAGTTAAAAGACATGTAAAATAAGACATGTATGAGGCTGCTGCTGATGTAACACAACATATTGTTCTGCAATAAATTTTTCCTTTATAGGGAGTACACTGTAAAATAATGATTAAAAATATAGTGCAGTAACTTGAGTTTTTATTATCATTATCAAGTATTATGCATGGTACATAATTTTGTGTGCTATACTTTTATAAACTTACAGCACAGTTGGTTTTACACCAGCATCACCACAAATGGGTGAGTAGGGCATTGTGCTATGACAGTATGATGGCTATGATGTCACTAGGTGATGGGGATTTTTTTAGCTCCATCAATCTTATGGGACCACTATAGTATATGAGGTTCAGTTGACTGAAACATCATTATGCCATGGCATGACAGTTGCTGGAATCATACAGTTTGCCACCGTTTCAGATTGGTTTCATTCACTTTGTGATGTGCACTAAGATTCCTCCATGTCTTTTCATGTCTTGATAGAACATTTAGTTTTAGTGCTGAGTAGAATTCTATTGTCTGGCTGTACCACAGTGTATTAATCATTCACCTAGTGAAGGACATCTTGGTTGCTTCTAAATTTTGGCAAGTATGGATAAAACTTCTATAAACATCCATTTTGGCATAATAATCTATAGTATGTCAATACATTAATTTATTTAGGCACTCTCCTTTGATATACATTTAGGTTAATTCCAGTTTTGGTTTTTGTTGTTGTTATGTCACACAATACTGCAATGAACATGCTTTATGTATATTGTTTATGTATTTGTGTGCATGCACCTGAAAGAGAAATTCCTAGCACTGGAATTGCTGAGTCAAAGGGTATGTGCACTTTAAGTTTTGATGGAACACTAATGAGGTCTACCAGTGTCTGTTTCCAACTTTAAGTTTTTGTAATACATTAAATTTTTCCAGTGTGGTATATTTAAAAAAAGAAAATTTTCTTGTTGTTTGTGAATTTTGCATGTTGATCTATTCACTTCTTTTCATCCTTCATTGTCCAACCACTCCATGTGCTCCCACAGCTTGTCACACACCCTCCCCTGTATCCCCTGAATGCTCCACTTGTCTGAGGTCAGTCCTGTATTTTCTAGTAATAACAATCACAAAGCCCTGTAGGAACACAGCTCTTCTCCTGCAGTCAGTTACGAAGTCTTACACACATTTGTTCATTTGATTCTCACCACCAGTCTAGGAGCTGGCAGGAGAGGAGTAAAAATTTGCTTTGCAAATGAGAAAACAAAGGCCTGGCACACAGCACAGACCAATGGGTACAGCACCATGTCAAATTTGCTTCTTCTCTTCTGCTCACTTGGCACAGGACTGCTGAGAACATCTCTGTGAAATAGCCTCGTTCATCTAATTATTGGCTGTTTTACAGATTAAAGGTTTCTAAGGCCTCTTCCACCTCCCTCTATGATTTATTTGTCTTGAGCCTCAACTCCTCACCTCAGCATTCATGGGCTTTAAAAATATCTGGCCCAACTCACTATTACTATTATTTTACTGTTTTCTTCCTCATATATCTGGTGCCCTAGGTCTCCTGGAATACTTGCTGTTTCTCAAGCATAGTTCAAAGTTTCTCACTTCCGTGCCTCAGTTCACGCTGTTCCTTCTCCCTGGCATTCCCTCCTTTCACGCCCTACTACCAGCATCACAGGCATCCTTCAAGCTCTGCTCAACAGCTACCAGCTGAGTGAAACTTTTTATGATGTCTCTTCATCTTCCTTGACAACACTAACAAGACTAGCTCTCGATTGAGTGCAAATTCCTTTTTTATACCTCTTTTATAGCCTTTATTACACATCCTGTTACGTCATAACTACCCTTTTTATCTTCCCCATGTTACTGTAAATCTTTGAAAAGTAGTACCACACGAACTGCTAACTATGCCCCCTTGAGCTTATGGGAGGACCTGGAAATAGTGGCGTAGTGGTGTTCCAAAACTCTCATACATATATTTTTCCAACATAACAAAAATTGAATTATTTTCTTAAATCTTATGTGCAATTTGTTTTTTAATTTAATTATAAAGCAAGGACAACTTCCTGAGTCAGTGCATTTAGATCTATTTAATTTTTTTAATAACTACACATCACAATATATGATTTTCTACCAAGTTATTAGTCATTTCCTCTTTCTGAACAATTAATTTTCCTTAATCTTTCTTTATTACAAAGAAAATTGAAACAATATCTTTACATACATACCTGACATTTAAGGAAGTAATTTCCAGCAATGACATTTCTAGGTAAAAAGATATATATATTTTTACACTTTAAGAAGTTTTGCCAAATCACTGTCCAAACAACTGTGCTAATTTATTTTTTATTTTTATGCAACCCCATTCATCTCTTGGCTGAAGATTCTTTGTTATCCGATGTTCACCTGCTCTTCTTGGAAGGCTTCTCCATGTCTCCTCCTCAGGATTTACGTGGGGCGATGGAGTACTGAATCAGTCCTCTGTTGCCCATAAACTCAATTCCTAGCCATTTCCTCTTTCTGAACAATTAATTTTCCTTAATCTTTCTTACAACTAAAATTGAAACTACAGCTTTTTTTTTTTTTTTTTTTTTTTGAGACAGAGTCTGACTCTGTCGCCAGGTTGGAGTGCAGTGGTGCGATCTTGGCTCACTGCAACCTCTGCCTCCCGGGTTCAACCAATTCTCCTGCCTCAGCTTCCCGAGTAGCTGGGACTACAGGCACACACCACCAAACCCTGCTAATTTTTTTGGTATTTTTAGTAGAGACAGGATTTCACCATGTTGGCCAGGATGGTCTTGATCTCCTGAACTCGTGATCTGATCTCCTCAGCCTCCCAAAGTACTGGGATTACAGGCGTGAGCTATTGCACCTTGCCTGAAACAATATCTTTACATACACACCTGACATTTAAGTAATTAAGAAACTCAAGTTTCCCAGCTCAATCGTAGTATTTACTCTATTACGTGGAAGTCAAGTTTATATGCTAATCTCTACTAGTAGCCTGTGAGTTTCTTACAGGTAAAGACCCTGCCTCCTTGTTCATATCTTTATATGTCATAACCCCTTACACAGTACTTTAGGAAGCTTAAGTTATTGTGTTTGTGAGTGCGTGTGTGTGTGTTTGTGTGTGTTTGTGTGTGTCTGTGTATTGGGAGTGGGGATTTGTGCAGGAGATGAGGAAATAAGGAAAGAAATGTTGTGAATGGAGGAAGGGGCACAAGCAAAGCCCAGAAGCTCACAGCCAATGACTTCAAAGCCCTAACATCCTCCCTCTCTTTTTAGAAATTGTGACCAGGAAGTTGGCCCTACATCTTGGTCATTTGGCATTTTTCCCATAAGTGATAGGAAACTGCTGCCTCTTTGCTCCAGTAGCCTGGTAAAACTCAGCTGTGAGACCCTGACAACCAGGGAATTTCCTTTTCAGCAGCCTGAGCATGCAGGCTTGATTGAGCCTGTACTGTACATCTGAATCCTGTGTTTGTGGTGCAGAGAGAGACTTTTGTTTAGACAGAGCTAGGTTCCTTCTCTTCCTGTTACTTACTGTGTAACCCGAGGCAAGCTGCTTAATCACTTCAGTGTTTCATCTGTAAAACAGGAATAACTGTGTCTACTTTGTAAAGTTGTACAGAAGAAGGGAATATGTATGCAAGGGGCCAAGCCCAGCTCCTGGTATATAATACACGCATAATAAACAAAAAACACGCTTTTTGTTTTTCAGACCCCTTAACCACCACCAATTAACTATGAAGTTCCAGGCATGGATCTTAAAGATCACTTGATTTGACTTTATCACTTTACAAAGGAGGAAACTGAGTCCCAGAGAGAGGCAGTCACACAGTAGGCGAGAAGGCCAGGACAAGACTCTCCCTTCTCCAGGTCCAGTGCATGTTCCACCACTCATAGCAATTAAACTTAGCTGGGGCACCTTGACCTTCTCTCCTTGACCCAGTGAGATCTCTCCCTCTGTGCCTCCCAGAAGAAGGCACGGCTTCAGAGAGAGGCCACCCTGTTTCCTTTCCTTCCTCTGTTCTTCAGCCATCATCTGTTTTATCACCTCCCATTGTTTCCCCTTCAGCCCTGCTCCTTGACCTCCTCTTCTGCGGTAGATGCTGCGTGATCTCCACAACCATTCTACTTCTTCTTTCCTCCAAGGCCTAAAAAATGCTGTGTAATTCCCTTTCTTAAGCGCTGGCACTGGGCAGTTTGCACTTAGCGGTTCTTCAATCCAAGAAGTTGTATACACTATCTCTTCCCTGTGGAACGTTTCCTCAGTGCCATAGTCAACAGAGCTCCCATGGGCTTAATATCAATAATTAATTCAGTACTATGTGCCAGGTCAGTTCTTACCATTTTATAGACTTTAACTCATATGATCTTCATAACAACCTCATGAGGTTGTGAGATAATATCAACAGCCCCAATTTACACACAAGGAAAGTGCGACACAGAAAGATTAAGTAACTTGTTTAGAGCTTTATAACTAAGACTTGGAGAAAGAAGGACTTAGAAGCAAGCAGTAGGCTCCAGAACTGCTCCCAGGATAAGGCTACACTGGGTCTCTGCCTTTGCTTCTTCCCCTCTCTGAGCTGCTTCTCCCACTCCCTGACTGTTTTCTTTTGGGAGCTTTCCTTCCTCAATCACTTGCATACAAATCTTCATCTCAGAGGCAGCTGCCAGGGAATCCAACATGTGGACATCTCTCCAAATCTACCCCAAATGTTACCACTGTTTGTAGGTTGATGCAGACAAAGAATTTTTTTCCTCTTAGATGAGTTTATTTATTCATCTGAAGGACTGCCCTTAGAGAAACTAGTATAATTTCCAGAAATTGGGGTTGTCCTAGGAAATCCAAGATGATGATAATGATGATGATGGTAATAAAAATAAATACTTTTTTTTTGAAACAACATGCTAAGTTCCTTAAATGCATTATTTCATTTAGCAACCCAAAACATCCTCAGAGAGTACTGCTATTCAGGGAATGCTTCCACCATGATCATGACCACCCACAGACACATCATTTCAATTTCTCAACTCCTCATCATTATGATATTTTTTAGCTTCCATTTTGATGTCACACCAAAACCTCAAATTCAGTGTGGTCATATCTGAATTCATCACCCCTTCCTGTCCTACAGCCACACTCAGTCCACGGCTCTCCTTGCACCTTGCTTAATGGCCTCCACCACTCTCTTGACTCATCCCCCTGACCCCCCAGCCAATCCAAGTTATGACAGTTTATTTGTTGTCATGTCTCTTGGTTCCCTACCTCCCTTTTCAAATCTAGTTTTTTATGTATTCCATTTATTTCTTCCATAACCATCCAAGACATTTTATTCTCATTTTACACATAAGCCCTCTGAGACGCATAAGCCTAAAGCATATTGCCTGAAGCACACAGCTGGTCAAGGACAGAGTCGTGACTGCAAACCAGATTCCTTCCTGTGGCTCCAAAGCCCATGCTCTTTCTATCACACTGCAATGTATCCCATTAGCACAAGTCTAGGGCTTAGATACCTGCAGGTGTAATCAGAAATTATTTTAAATAATTTAGTAACAGCACTTTAAATAACAGTGTACTACTTAGTAGTTATTCCCTTTTCAATTTTCTTTCAATCTTTTAAAATAAATGGAGAAAGTCCCATTTGATGCTAGAATACCATTAATATCTTAGCACGTGTGAATCTTCCTTTTCAATAACAGGAGAGAGGCCTGAGGCTCAGAACTTTGGCCAGCAACAAAACCTAGCTAGCATTTACTAACATTGTTTTGTCTTCATGGTTACTTTCTATTTATGGCAATGGACACCAGTTTTCCATGTGTGGTAATGTCAGGTCACATAAAATTTTCTTTAAAAATAAATGTATTAAGTTTTAAAAATGAGTCAATAATTTACAAAATCATAGTTTTAAAAGTAAGTGAATAATTTAGCAAATTATAGAACACCTGTTCTTTTTTTTTTTTTTTTTTTAAATATGGAACGCTTCACGAATTTGCGTGTCATCCTTGCGCAGGGGCCATGCTAATCTTCTCTGTATCGTTCCAATTTTAGTATATGTGCTGCCGAAGTGAGCACAGAACACCTGTTCTTGAGAATAACAGAAATCACAAAGATGAAATGTAAATAGCTGAAATATAGAGTATAAAAAAACACAATCAGGTTGTGTAGGATATTGGCAATTTTTGCTTGTCAACTCCATGGTACCTCTTCAGAATCAAAAACTTATCTCCTCAATGGCCCTCAGAGCACTTTCTTCCCGCTTATTCAGTTCACAGTAGAAAGGCCGTTAGATGTCACCAAGCCCCCACCTCCCAATTCATAAATGAAGACAGGCTCAAAGAAAGAAGACAACTTGCTAAAGGTTGCATAGAACATGATAGCTGGTTTGGGATGAGCATCTAGGCCTCTTAATCTCCCATCCATCCACTCTCCACTGAATCAAACTGCTTCTATCACATATATACATGTGTACATATATGTATACATGAATGTGTGTGTATATATATATATATATATACATATATACATTCACCATCACACACTGTTCATTCCTATACCTGAAGGAGACTCAAGCAATCCCTCTCAGATTCAGCAAAAGAAGATTCAGTTATGCACTGTACCCTAAGGTATCCCTTGCATTGTATGCAATGATTTAATTTCTCTCTTATGTCCCTAGGAGGGTAATAGATATGTCCCAGCTTTAGGAAAAATAATTTTCAGTAGGGTTTAATTATCTTGCAAAATCCCAATTTGAAAAAAGCTGCTAGAGTTTAACCCCTTTGAATTCTGATTCTCTTCAGGCCAAGGAGTTTTTGTATGGTCAACTGAAGTCTCCTCTTGCTTTAATTTAATGCCATCTCCTTTTGTGTAGTGCTTATAAGATGTGGAGAACTTATTAGCATGTCTCATAAAACTCTAACGTAGCAGGAAATTAAATTCATCTGGTGTAATCAGCTGTTTGGAAAGCTTTGTTGGTTGCTCTGCTGTAAGCTACGGTTGCCAAGGTGATTGCAAATTGATTGTTTGATGAGTTGTTCTAGCATCTTTCCAGGTATTGATGTTAAGTTTAGATATAGACAAACCTAAGCATGAATAAAAGAGGCCTACCATGTTGGCAAAAGGGACTCTAGAACCAAGGGAACAAGGAATGTTAAACCTGAGGTTTTGTTTTCTACAGAGAACTTCAAGGGATTCTCCCAAAAGCTAGGACAGAGAAAAGACTTGTTTTTAGTGGCCTCAAGGGGGCAGACTTAAGATCCAGGAGTACAAGTGAGATGGATTTCAGTTCTGGAAAGCTAGAGAAATATGCACCTACAAAAGGGGCTGGTGAGCTTGCCCTCACTAGAGATAGCTCTGAGTTTTGGTGAGTACATTGTGTAAAGAGCTAACTAGATTGTGAGATGCTTCATTCAAAAAACGCTGACATCCCATCTAGCTATATTACTCAATGACGATAATAATTTTCGAATCATTCTTCTTTCTAAAGAATCAAGTTTTGTTTCTTTTTCAATTATTTTTCACAGAATTCTAAATTAAAAATAAATTAGCAATTATCCATGTTCAAAGGGTCCTTTCATATGCATGATTAGATGGGACCAATATACATTCTCTATATATTTTTGATTCAAAAATAAGAAACTAGCAGTAAAGTTTTTCTTCTACAGCAGCATGCTAAGCACTTGACGTGCATTTAATCTCATTTAGTATAAATTTAATGGGATAATGCTGTACAGAGACATTACTAAAGACAAGCATTTTAAACCATTGCTTGAAAAGAAATCTACAGATGTTTCTGTGCTCCAGGATCATAAACAAGAAAGGACTGTCATCTAAACCAAGACCTAGTATAAGATTTTCCTAACCCATCTAGCTGTTGGTTTGGGGGCATGCTCTGGCACCATGGAACCTCACTCGTATTCAAACATTCATTAGGTAAATCCAAATGTGGGGTTGTATTCCTGTTTGACAGGCAGGAAATGACAAATTATTGTCTTAAGGGATTGACAAAATATGTAATTAGATGCTATCAATCACCATAAAAGAACCTGCTTTTTCTTACATCAGATAAAGGTGCATTTAGTCTACTAAGAACTTTCCAGTTCAAATGAAGCATTAACTCTCTAAGGCCATATGAACAATAAGCAGTGCTACTCGAACTCCTCTGCAGGGAAATAAAACAACAGCATTAGGCAGGGAAAACTTGTGAGACCAGGAGCATACCTGGACTCCTAATTTTCCTTACCACTTTGAGCTGGACACTTCTTGTTTTTTCACTTCAGTATCCTCATTTCCAGTCTGGGGGGAAATAAACTAAATGATGTATTAAGTTCTTTCCCATTCTAACTTTCTCTAACCCTATAATTACAAAGGAGATCAGGAGAAAATTCTTAATTAGCAGACAACATCTTGACATTTCTACCAGCTTGGTAAAGTAGCAGAAGAGAGAGAAAACATCCACTCATAAAGGCTGGTGGGCAAAGGCCCAGAACTTCCTAGTTGACATAAGCAATTTCTCTTTCTTTATTTTTTTTTTTCATTATTATATTTTAAGTTCTGGGTTACATGTGCAGAACATGCAGGTTTGTTACATAGGTATACACATACTATGGTGGTTTGCTGCACCCATAAACCTGTCGTCTACATTAGGTATTTCTCCTAATGCTATCCCTCCCCTAGCCCTCCATCCCCCAACACACAGAGGTCCCGGTGTGTGATGTTCCCCTCCCTGTTTCCATGTGTTCTCATTGTTCAACTCTCACTTATGAGTGAGAACACATGGTGTTTGGTTTTCTGTTCCTGTGTTAGTTTGCTGAGAATGATGGTTCCCAGCTTCATCCATATCCCTGCAAAGGACGTAAACTCATCCTTTTTACGGCTGCATAATATTCCATGGTGTATATGTGCCACATTTTCTTTATCCAGTCTATCATTGATGGGCATTTGGGTTGGTTCCAAGTCTTTGCTATTGTGAGCAGTGCTATAATAAGCATACACATGCATGTGCATGTGTCTTTATAGTAGAATGATTTATAATCCATGGGTATATACCCAGTAATGGGATTGCTGGGTCAAAAGGTATTTCTGCTTCTAGATCCTTGAGGAATCACCACACTGCCTTCCACAATGGTTGAACTAATTTATACTCCCACCAACACTGTAAAAGTGTTCCTATTTCTCCACATTCTCTCCAGCTTCTGTTTCCTGATTTTTTAATGATCGCCATTCTAACTAGCATGAAATGGTATCACATTGTGGTTTTGATTTGCATTTCTCTAATGACCAGTGATGATGAGCTTTTTTTCGTATATTTGTTGGCCACATAAATGTCTTCTTTTGAGAAATGTCTGTTCATATCCTTTGCCCACTTTTTGATGAAATTGTTTGCTTTTTTCTTGTAAATTTGTTTAAGTTCTTTGTAGATATTGAATATTAGCCCTTTGCCAAATGGATATATTGCAAAAATGTTCTACCATTCTGTAGGCTGCCTGTTCACTCTGATGATAGTTTCTTTTGCTGTACAGAGCTCTTTAGTTTAAGTAGATCCCATTTGTCAATTTTAGCTTTTGTTGCCATTGCTTTTGGTGTTTTAGTCATGAAGTCTTTCCCCATGCCTATGTCCTGAATGGTATTGCCTAGGTTTTCTTGCAGTATTTTTGTGGTTTTAGGTGTTATTTTTAAGTCTTTAATCCATCTTGAGTTAATTTTTGTATAAGGTGTAAGGAAGGGGTCCAGTTTCAGTTTTCTGCATATGGCTAGCCAGTCCCTCCTAATTTAGTATTTGTAGGTTTTGAAAAAGGAGTTTCCCAAAATATTCAGTTAAACTTTTAAATGACTTATGTGTATATCTAAACACATGATCAATTAATATTTGTCTTAAAAGGGTTTTCTTTGTTCTTTTCTTATTATAGGATGGTTAAACATTATGCTTATTTACGACATAGCTTCACAAACAGGAAGAAGGTTTTTAGTTCCACAATTTGGGTAGATGTGTATTTAAAGAAACATTGTTGCATAACAAACACTGCCTCTTCCTAAAATGCATCCTACCAGAGGCAATTTTGGAAAACACAAATATGAGGTGAGTACATTTTGAAAATTATGTGAATATAATAGAACCTTAATTAATATTTGTGGCTTTTATGGGAAATACTTGTTTTCTAAGGCATCTGTCTTAGAAGGCAAAAGTCAGTCTCTGCTATGAAGAAAGTTAAAGAGGACATGTAGGTTAAATTCTGTTTCTTAGCTTTACTTCCAGAGTAAACACCACACTTACTTTTGCCCTAAAGATTTTTATTGTTCTAGTAGAAAAGACTAACAATATATTCTAAACCACTAAGTAATTTATGTAAACTTCACTTACAACCTATATTTGTGTGACACATATATGTGCAAAAGCACTTTCATATTTACGGCTATATCATTCAATTCTCATTCACCCCAATGGAAGTGACTTTATGCCCCTTTACGTATAAAGGAAATTAGATACCTTGTGATTTCTCTTAAAAAAAAAAATATGAACTAGAAAGCACCAAGTTAGGTCAATCTGGAACCTGGGTATTCCAATTCCAGTTGTAGGCCTTCCTTCCTATCCACCACTCCTGTCTACATGTAATTATGCAATACATTGGAAAGATTAAAAGATGGGGCGTGGACTCAGGCAGACCTGGGCCAAATCCAGATTCTGGCACTGCCCGGCCATTGCCCCTGGGCAAGCCATTTTCCTCTTTGAGCCCCATTTGTGAATTAAGCTAAAAATAACCCCCACCCCCATGGGACTGTGGGAAGAATTAATTAGAATAATGCATGAAAAGCACATAACAGAATGGACCATAAATGTTAGCCATTGTTAGTTATTACGTAATCTACAAAGTATGTTTAGTTACACTTCATGAAATACTTTCAGTTTTTCAAAGGCACCGCTAATACATGGGAAATCAAACCATGAAAATTAATTTTACTTTAGAGGTAAAGTCACATGCCAGATGCAAAGGATAGCATTTCATGGACAAAGATCTTAGTTTTGAGATTTGGTCTTACTTTATTTTTTTTAAGGGAAAATTATCTTTTGCTTTCTATAGTTCCAATGTTCTTAATGTTAAGACATTCTTAATACTCTGAATCACATGAATTTGCCATTTTGGTAAGACACAGACACCAAATGGTGGCAATTTCATATGGCTCAACCTGAAAGATTAACAAACTATCCAGCAGATGAAAGGATTTTTTTTTTTAGTTGCATTGGGATTACTGAAGGAATTGTTTAAATTCTCAGTGCATCTCCGGTTCAACAGATGAGTGAGTGATGCCACACTCTTATTAAGAGTTAAAAACAAAACAATATTAAAACGAGAGCACACAACTTTCTCTCTCCGTCCCAAAATACACACATGCATACCCCCTTTCCGAATGAAATCCAAAAGGTAAAACTGTCTTGATGCCTGCAAATTCCCAAGGAGAGCACGGAAAGTACTTGACAGCGAGTGTGTTGAGGAAATCGGCAGCTGTTGAAGTCATCTCCTGCCGTCTTGCCAAATGTCTTAAAGGGAATATACTGGGTTACCGGGTGTATGTTGGGAGAGGGGGCATTATCAGTGCTCAGGTGAGGGAAGTTTGTGAGTACCCAGATGGAGACATCCGTGTCTGTGTCGCTCTGCATGCCTCCAAGCCAGCGTGTGTTTCCTTTTTGTGTGTGTCACCATGCCTTTGTGCTTCTGGGGGCTTCTGTGTTTGTTTCTGGCCGCGTTTCTGTGTTGGACAGGGGTGACTTTGTGCCTGACGGCTTCTGTGTGAGCGCGCTCGCGAGTGTGCCGGCGGGTGCCCTGAGAGGATGCGTCTCAGTGTCTATGGCTGTGGTTCCGTATAAGTCTGAGCATGTCTGCCGGGGTGTTTTTGTGCCTGTACGTGCGTGCCTCGGTGGGCACTCTCGTTTCCCTCCGTATGTGGGGCAGTGCCGGTGTGCTGCCCTTTGCCCTGAGACCTCAGGCTGCACAGGTGCCCAGGGCAGGCAGGTAGCCGCCTTGGCTAGTAAGCACGCCAGCTCCAGCTTTAGCCCTCTGGGGCCAGCCCGGGTAGCCGGGAAGGAGTTGTGGCCCGCCCGCCAGAGGGCAGCTGGGCCCCGCCAGGGCCAGCCCCAGGAGAGGGAGGGGAGGAAAGTGGAGGGGTGCCTCGTCCCTTTGGGGCTGCCCGCGTGCCATTGGCCGAAAGTTCCCGTACGTCACGGCGAGGGCAGTTCCCCTAAAGTCCTGTGCACATAACGGGCAGTGCGCACTCCGAGGCGGCTTCTCCAGAGCGCGGGCTGGAACTGGCTGGCACCTCGAGCCCCTAGCATCTGACAAGCTAAGTGTGCAGGACGTGCCCCCAACACACCCACCGCACGGCCGCTGAATGAGGCTTCCAGGCGTCCGTTCGCGGCCCGCAGAGCCCCGCCGGGGATCCGCCCGCTGAGGCGCCGGCAGCCAGTGCGCTCACCTGCCAGACTGCGTGCCATGGGGCAACCCGGGAACAGCAGCGCCTTCTTGTTAGCGCCCAATGGAAGCCACGCGCCGGACCACGACGTCACGCAGGAACGGGACGAAGCGTGGGTGGTGGGTATGGGCATCGTCATGTTGCTCATCGTCCTGGCCATCGTGTTTGGCAATGTGCTGGTCATCACAGCCATCGCCAAGTTCGAGCGTCTGCAGACTGTCACCAACTACTTTATCACTTCACTGGCCTGTGCTGACCTGGTCATGGGTCTGGCAGTGGTGCCCTTTGGGGCCAGCCATATTCTCATGAAAATGTGGACTTTTGGCAACTTCTGGTGTGAATTTTGGACTTCCATTGATGTGCTTTGCGTCACGGCCAGCACTGAGACCCTGTGCGTGATCGCAGTGGATCGCTGCTTTGCCATGACTTCACCCTTCAAGTACCAGAGCCTGCTGACCAAGAATAAGGCTCGTGTGATCATTCTGATGGTGTGGATCGTGTCAAGCCTTACCTCCTTCTTGCCCATTCAGATGCACTGGTACCGGGCCACCCACCAGGAAGCCATTAACTGCTATGCCAAGGAGACCTGCTGTGACTTCTTCACGAACCAAGCCTATGACATTACCTCCTCCATCGTGTCCTTCTACGTGCCCCTGGTGGTCATGGTCCTCGTCTACTCCAGGGTCTTTCAGGTGGCCAAAAGGCAGCTCCAAAAGATCGAAATATCTGAGGGCCACTTCCATGCCCAGAACCTTAGCCAGGTGGAGCAGGACGGGCGGACGGGGCATGGACTTCGCAGGTCTTCCAAGTTCTGCTTGAAGGAGCACAAAGCCCTCAAGACGTTAGGCATCATCATGGGCACTTTCACCCTCTGCTGGCTGCCCTTCTTCATCGTCAACATTGTGCATGTAATCCGGGATAACCTCATCCCCAAGGAAGTTTACATCCTCCTAAATTCGGTGGGCTATATCAACTCTGCTTTCAACCCCCTTATCTACTGTCGGAGCCCAGATTTTAGGATTGCCTTCCAGGAACTTCTGTGCCTTCGCAGGTCTTCTTTGAAGGCCTATGGGAATGGCTACTTCAGCAACAGCAACGGCAACACAGGGGAGAAGAGTGGATATCACCTGGAACAGGAGAAAGAAAATAAACTGCTGTGTGAAGACCTCCCAGGCACGGAAGACTTTGTGGGCCATCAAGGTACTGTGCCTATCGATAACATTGATTCACAAGGGAGGAATTGTAATACAAATGACTCATTGCTGTAAAGCAGTTTTTCTACTTTATAAGATCCCCCCCCCAACCAACAGAACACAAAACAGACTATTTAACTTGAGTGAAATAAACTTAGAATAAAGTTATATAGAGATATGCAGGAGGAGGGGCACCCTTCTGCCTTCTTTATTTTTTTAAGCTGTAAAAAGTGAGAAAACTTATTTGATTATTTGTTATTTGTACAGTTGAGTTCCTCTTTGCATGGAACTTATAAGTTTATGTCTGAAAGGCTTTAGTCCTAGAGGACCTGGGTCTGCTATGTTTTGATGACTTTTCCATGTATCTACCTCACTATTTAAGTATTAGGGGTAATGTATTTCTGCTGGTAATTTGTATCTGAAGGAGATTTTCCTTCCTACACCCTTGGACTTGAGGATTTTGAGTATCTTGGACCTTTTAGCTGTGAACATGGACTCTTCCCCGCTCCTCTTATTTGCTCACACGGGGTATTTTAGGCAGGGATTTGAGGGGCAGCTTCAGTTGTTTTCCTGAGCAAAGTCTAAAGTTTACAGTAAATAAATTGTTTGACCATGCCTTCATTGCACCTGTTTCTCCAAAACCCCTTGACTGGAGTGCAGTTGCCTCCTCCACTGGAAACCACAGGTAACTGCCCATGACTTAATGTGGAATGATACAAGAATGACATGCACAGATTGCTTAACCCTTTCATTTGCTTTTGACTCGGCTGCTGCAAAGCTGCATCTCTCCTGACACTTGTGCCCCAAATCAGTTCTGCCTGCTCTTAGTATAGCTCAGCTCTCCCTATGGTTGTTGTTCTGTGTTGTTACCTCAACAACACTGACTCATAGAAACGGAATTATAGGCATATGTTTTCTTCCCTTCACGTGCCCCCACCACCCACCTTCCAGTTCTACTTGTTTCATAACTGCTTATATTTATGTCTTGGCCATGTCTTATAGTGGAGCTCTTTGTACTGCATCAGGGATTGGAATTTTAGGGATAAGGAAGATGTTCTTATGAAAAAGCTACTCAAACTTAAAAGCTACTGTAATTGCACGGAATAATTAAAAAGACATTGGACATGGGGAGAAAAGCTGGAGAACATATAACTGATGGATACCTTATGACCTCGAAACAGAATTGTAACCCCTTTTTCTTCCTTCCTTTGGTCCTTGTTTTCTTCTTCCATTGACTCTCCTCGCTTCAGTCTAAACCAACGTTCTGAGCCTTGGAACTATTAGCATTTTGGACTGGATAACTCTTTGATGTGGGGTCTGCATCACTGGATGTTTAGCACCTCTGGTCTCTATTCATTAGATGCCAATAGCACCCCCTGGTTATAACAAGCAAAAACATCTCCAGACATTGCAAAAGAGCCCTTGAGGTGTGAATTCACCCCTGATTAAGAGTCACTGGTAGAAATTATAAAAATCTAAGCAGATGCATACATTCTTTCTAATGCAAGCACTTGATGGTGCAGAACCTCAGAGAAGGATTTTCACAGTTCACCTAGGCCAGCACTCTTTCCATTCCATCATGTTGCCTTCAAAACTTGCTTTCTAGCAGCCCAAATAGTGACCATGAAATGTTAAGAAGCCTTTAGGTCTCTACACGAGTTGTTTGGGAGGGTTTATCAATAGAGGTGAGGCCTGTGGGCCATTCTGTTTGTGAAGAGATTATAATACTGTCAAGAGGCACGTTAGGGGAAATCACAAAAGTAAACACATTTCTTCTCCCAGCCCCTTTCTATTTTTGCCTGGGTGTCTGAGCCAGAGCTTGGCCCAGGTTTGTTGAAGTGGATCGTCCTCCTTGGCAATGCCAGGCTGGAGCAGATCAGCCTGCAAGGTTCATTGCCATTTCACTGGCTTATGAAGCTGACTCCACTCCCCTCTTCCTTTCTGTCCCAGCCAAGGTCCCCAACCAGAAAAGCATTGTCCTCTGCTTCCTGTTGGCTCAATGATGGGGCATTTGGGTGAGCACTTAGCTCTCAGGAGAATGTTAGTTGCCTGTGATTTTGGAACATGCCATGGCAGATTGGAGAGTGTGTGTCATTCAGTGCTTTTACTTTTCTCCAAGGGTTTTCATACCTATTATCACATTGTCTTTCTACTGCTCTGGTCCCCACCCTCAGAGATCTGGGCAGCTTCTTTTGCTAATCTTTATGCTCCCGGTAGCCTCATAGGATCTCAGACATGGAAAAACATGTAGAAAGCATCTGAAGGGACTGAAACCCTGTGAGGCGAAGGACTTGCCCAAGGTAAGCAGCCAAGGATGTCAGAGTGGGATTCAAGCCAGGGAACCCGACTGCTATTCCAGGAACTGCTGCATTCTCTCCAACACGTTGGCACTGAGTTCTTTCCTCACCTTCAATTGTGGCTATAACAGAACACATTTATTTCAGCCAAAATATTTTTCTTTTGGGTCCTTAACACAAAATTAAGGGCATAAACAAATAATCTGCAATAGGGAGACAAAAAAAAGAATTGCTCATTTAACGCAACAAGATTCCACTAGGATATCTTCTGCTTGTAGGGAAGCTAAGAGATTCCTTAGCTCTTTTGCCTAAAGGAACATCTGATGTAATTTCTGTTAAAAATTTAGGTATATAAAAAATCTTAGGTATTAATGTTAATTCAGATTCCCAGATAAAAGGAGAGTTTAACCATATTCAGTTTCCTATAGGAATACTGTAAGCACAAAAGCTTTGATTAGTTTCAAGGGTCCTGACAAGCAAGCGTATTCTAGGCATGTCTTAATCCTTTGCTTTCTACCTCTTTGGTGTGTTGCTTTGTTTCTTTTGGGGGATTGGATTCATCAGTGTCCCTTCCTCTCTCTGTTTGCTGACATACTGGCTACCTAAGGTTTGTGTTGTATTCATCATCATGAAGTTTTCTTTGCCTGGACAGCAAGTTCTCAGAGTCTGTCAAGTGAGAACTTTTCTCTAAGATGCAAGCTGACAGGTGTGAACAGTGGCAGGACAGGGTGAGCCTCCTCACTGCAATAAATAATGGGAAAAAGAATCCGGAGAAAAGGGAGCTTGGGAATAGGAATTGTCTTTACATGACTCTTAGAATGTTTCTGATGGTGAACCTACTGCCAAGTGGAGCCTAAACCAAAATCCATCAAAGTATTATGGAGCACCTACTGAGTGCAGCATTAGAAAAGTATAGGTTTCAGTTTCTGCCTTTTGGAGTATGATATTAATGATACTACACAGATACCTTTCATGGAATCTTACTAAATGTTAATGACTATGTTAGACACCTTTAGGCATTATGTCCTTTTCACAACTGTATGATATACGTAGCATAATTGTCCTCATCTAACAAATGAGGGAGCTGAGGTTCAGAAAGTTTCAGTAACTTTCCAAAGCCATAAAACCAACTAATTGCAGAGTCAGGACTAGAACCCAGGTCTCTATGATTCCGGGATCCATGGAGCCTAGCACCCAGGCAAACCAGGAAGCAGCATGAGGTAGCTTAGAATCCGTGCCAGGACAAGTGTAAGAACTGGAAATGCAATACCTTGTTGAGAGAAGAGGGAGATTGCTGTGGGTTAAGGCAGGGAAGAATGTTCCCTTCCAAGCATGTGACTGCAGGGTTGCTGGGAACTGGGACAAGAAACCAATGACTGAGTGCCTAGTTTGCTTCTCTGAGTCTTTCTTTTGTCTTCTTATCAGAGAATCAGACTAAAATGGAAAGAGGATATGAAACTCTAAAAGGAACACAGCAGAGTAAAGCAGAAACACAGGATGACCCACTTCCTAGCAAACTCTCAGCCCTAAAACTAGAAAGGTCTCCTAAATTGAGTAGGTAGCTAGACTCTTATGGAAATGTGATAGGCCTGGGTAGCTGTATAGGTATGTTGTCCATCTTCAGCTAGGATTCTAGAGCAAGGGAGATAATTTTCTGACAGCAGAGAGCAAGAAAAATTAATACAGTTTGAATGATACTTTTCATTGACAGTATAACCTCTACTAAATTCAGTCTGTGCTAATCCGCACTTCGCTGACAGTGCAAATATAATTTAAAGGAGGGATTTTTCTAAATGTGTAAGAGAACAAACTTCTTAAGCACTTTCAAGAACTTGAGAAATTCTGATGTGTTATGAATAATAGGAGACAGCATGAGGTGAAAAGAGCCTCCCAACCTCCCACCCACCCGTACTCTCTCTCTGAAGTGGGGTAAGGCCGTTTTCCTCAGCAGACTTCTGTTTGCTCATCTGTAATTTGAGGCCAGTACAGGTAGTATCTAAGCTCTGTTCCACTCTGAATGTATACAGTTCATTTAGAGACTTGAGAGTAGAGGTAACCATTTCTATTTCTAATTAGAGTTGATGACATTTGCCATATAAATAATGGTTGAATATTCTGAAGGTGGTCAGCCTGCAGAAGAGAATGCTGTGAAGTACTACTATTTGGTGTATGATAATTGCTTTTGAGTATAATCTGGGCAAAAAAAAAAAATCCCTGTTCTGCATGAATACAAGAAGGCGAGCAGGACCTTACAGAAAGGCAGATTCCAGCTCAGGTATAGGAAGACTTTCCAAAGATGAAATAGATGATCTATCAGAATAGTGAACTTCCCATTTTTGGAAGCATTCAGGAGAAGCCCAGATGAAGCTCTGTTCGGGATGAAGCACAAGGCTTGCTGCACTGAGCAGGAGGCTGAGCTAGGCTCTTTCCAAATCTGTGATCTTATGTCCTTGAAAACAATAGACCTGAATGTTCTTAAAACTTATTCAAATTGTTCCCTAACTCCAGCTGACCTTCTCCCCAACTCCTCTGGATTTCAGAGGTTTCACTGCATTCCTAAATGAGAAACCTCTGGGGGAAATCAGGATCTCAACAGCCTTTGGCCATGAGGAGAAATCCAGAAATAGAGCAATAAGTTTAAGCAGTTTTTCAAACTATTAGACCTTTTCATCAGCTGCTCTTCCCATGCCTTTTGCAAATGACCTACTAACTCCCAGAGCGAGAATAATGAGAGCTGCAAAGTCCTCTCTGCAAAGACTACTACATCCTCTCTACCCTCGGAATCATTGCATTTCCTGTGATCTTTTAGTCGCCCTTACAGGGCAGGAAGGAGTAGAGGCAGGTTCCTGGCTAGCACTGGAACACTTAAGCTTCTAGCCCCTAAGCCTGGAGACCTGGCGTAGGTCATAGCCCAGCCACTAAGAGTCTGGGTAAGCTCAGGCAGGCCACTTCCCTTCTCTAGACGCATATGATCATCACTAAAGAGAGATACTTTGGTTTATATGGGTCCTCTGTTTCCTTCTTTCTCTAAAATTCTGTAAGATTTAGGAAGTCTTTTGTACTGCACATCTGACTGCATTGCTTTTATTTTTAAAAGCGCATTTTTTTCTTTCTAAGAGGGTAGTAGATATTTATTATAGGACATTTAAAAGTATATGAAAGTACAAAATGAGATAAATCACACTTAATGTCACCACCTGAAGACAATTGTTCATAAATTTGATGGTGTATATATGTTCAGTCTTTGTTCTAAGCCTAGCTATACAAATGTACATAAATATATTTTTAAATGAAAATAGAATTATATTATTTATACTGTTTTGGATCCACTGCTGATACTTTTACAAATGCTCCCTTGAACTTATTTTTATATATACTATGATACAGATATTATAATTCCTGTTTGCCCATTGGCCTGACTTTATAGAGTGTTCCGGTGCAAAAGAACCACCACTCCCGGAGAGATTGAATCACAAGGTCTGAGTTGGGGTCTAAGAATCTGTATTTTAGCAAGTTCCTCCAGGTTTTCCAACACAGATTGTCCATGGATCATATTTTGAGGAACAAGACTACACAGATACAAGCTTTGTATAAACCAGATAGAATCCCTACTCCTGTCCCTTGCTAGTGGATGAAAAAGATGTTTCTATACTTACCTTGTTGAAAGCACACTTTCTGCACCTGGGCTTTAATCTGCTTTCAGAGCAGAGGAAACTAACCACTGAACACCCAGGACACAGTTCTTTCAACATTGTTGAATGCCTCCTACCCAGCCTGTTGATTTGTGTAAAAATAAGTCTATTCAGGTCACATAGTGACCAATAACTTCTGTTTGGAAATGTGCAACAGTAGGTTTCTATTCTCATAGAGAGCCTCTTGTGATAATAGTAACTGCTAATAGCTACGGAGTGCTTCTTATGAGCCAAGCATTATAACTGGCAATTCTTGTGCATGCTCTCATTTAGTATTCACGCCAACTCTAGGAAATAGTGCTATTATGTTTGTCATCATTTTATAAATAGGGAAACTGAGACTATCAGCAGTTAACTCAGTTGTCCAAGATCACATAACCCATTGGAGTGAAACCAAGGTATTCTGAACCAGAGTTTATGTGTGTGTTTTGCCACTAAAATAGGCTATCTTTTCTTGGTTGGGAATCAGGTAAGAAAGAAGGAAGGAAAAGATTATGAGAGGATATTTTTAATGGGTGCATTTTGTTCTAATTCTCCATGGAATCTTCTCAGAGGGGCCTGATTAATTTATGCCCCTTGAGACCACTGTCTAGGCAGGTTGTGATTAACCGTAAACTAGGAAACAAGATTGTACTTTGAGTCAGCATCTCTGTCTTTCACCACTATTCAGACAGTTTCAGTGAGCTTCCCCCACCAGATAGGAGGGCAGAAGGAGGCACCTGGTAACAGCACATTGGTTTGCACTGAGTCAAATCACCACTTTCAGGCCAGAAAGCTCTTGACCTCTGGAAATTGGGTGCCCTTCCCATGTCCCTGACAAGGTCTGTGTCAGCATCTGAGGTTTCTCATTAGAGAATATCAGGGTGAGATGGGCCATGACAGAGCTTGTAACTCCTTATTCCTTAGTGCACTGGCTGCAAAACCTGGGCTCAAGGTGGCTGGGGTCACTGGGTAAGGTAGTACAGGGCCCGAGAGAGCATGCTCTCTGCTGGCTTGGTTTATGATTTTTTTTCCAGTGCTGTGAGGGGAAGACGGGAGTTTTTAAATGTGTTTATATATCCAGGAAAAGAAAACAGCACTTAAAATCATAACAGCAACACCCATAACAAAGCAAAAGTGGAATTCTAGGGAATGCTTGCTTTTTTTTCAACCACACTGTACTGATTTTGTAACCTAAGGCTTGTGTTCCAAAGCCACAACTCTGTCTGGGGATTTTTCTTCATTTCTTCAATTCTGTCTCTAAAACGAATGCCTAGTTTTCTTTTTATAAAAATCCATTTAGATTATTTCTAAATATCACAGACAACCCTGATGGTCTGTTGGTGGATTTTCGTTGCTGTTGTTTTATTTTGGTTTGTTTGTCTGAGAGATCCTCACAGTTCTTGTGATACGTATTGCAAAAATAAGTCTGTTCTGCTCACAATGTTGCTCACAAACATTCAAAGTGGGTTTCTTGTTTCATTTTCCACATCGTCAATAAATCCAAACGTTCATCCAGCAGCCACAATTCAAAAGAAGAGAAGGTCAACCTGAAGCACAGAGTGTTGCCAGCCTTAGAAACGTCTTTTTACAGAATTGCGAAAGGGCTAGTGGTGTCAGTTGAGGTATAAGTTTTTTGATATTATTTTATTTTATGGCAGTGGGTCCCTAACCTTACAGAGTACAGAAATGATTTGGGGGAACATCTGAGAAAATGCACATTCCTGACACCCATTCTGAGATTCTGAGCTAATAGGATTGTAGTTGGGGGCCAGGAATCTGCATTTGCCACAACTTTCCCAGAGGATTGTAAAGCAGGTGGTCCAAAGATCGCAATTTGGGGCCCTGGAGATCACACTAGCTTCCTCTTCCCTCCCTGCTCTACAGCATGAAAAGTTGGCATATAAAAGCTGATCCTATACTGCTGTATGCATGCATACAAATAAACATTTGGTCAAATAAGCAGAATCCCAATTTTCCTGTGTTATCAAATTTAAAAAAGAAGATGAAAACAATTTGTAAATTAACATAAAAGAGGAAGGTGATAATAAAACACCTTGAGTAACTAGGCACTTAGTCAAAATTGTGTTTTGTCACCTACATGGCATCTAAACAGTCCAATCTCCCAGTAGCATCATTGTCACTGAGACTCTGGCTCTTTGCATGTAAATGGGGAGACAGCAGCCCAGGAAGAAAAAAGAATTTTCTTCCAGTGATCGGTTCCTAGTCCAGTGCTCTTTCCTCCACAACACCCTGCCTTGGGTTAAGTCAAATCGTACTAAGATGCATATGGATCAGTTCACCTAATGCACATAAACTCTCCTTCTTAGAAACCTGAAAGGGAACCCACCCAATTGCAAAGAAAAATATGACTCACACATATATATACACTTCCACAGATGCACACACCCAAATAAACACACACATAGACTTTTACATTGATGCCTATGCCCATATCAATACAAATGCACACACATGCATTTTCATATAGATATTATATGAATCTAGGTTACTTTGTGTATACTTCCATATGAATGCATACATAAATGTAGGATGTAACATCCTCAGTATGTATCTTCCTTAGACAGAACACTCTTCCGTAGATATATATTGGCATAGGGATCCCTAAGCAGATTTCTGTGTGCTCCAGGTAAGCAAATATGCTGTGTCATGTTATCATGGTCATGCTGATACCTAAGTACACACAGATTCATATGCTGACCCCTCTCCCTGTGTAAGTATATACACCTTTGATTCAATACATGTCAGTAAGGTTAGGCTGTGTCTCCACCCAAATCTCATCTCCAATCATAGCTCACATAATTCCCACATATGTGGGAGGGACCTGGTGGGAGATAATTGAATCATGGGGGCGGTTTCCTTTATACTGTTCTCATGGTAGTGAGTAAGTCTCAGGAGATCTGATGGTTTTATATGGGGAAACTCCTTTCACTTGGTTCTTACTCTTGTCTGCCGCCAAGTAAGATATGCCTTTTACATTCCGTCAAGATTGTGAGGCCTCCCCAGCTATTTGGAACTGTGCATCCATGAAACCTCCTTTTCTTTATAAATTACCCAGTTTCAGGTATGCCTTTATCAGCAGCATGAAAATGGACTAATACACATGTGTATTGAGCTCTCATTATATGCCAGGAACTGTTTGGTGCTCAAGATCAGTGGCTGAACAAAAGCAGTGGATCCTTGCCCTTACTATGTCTGCATATAATGGAAGAGGTACATTTTAAAAATGCATACCAAATGACAACTATAGTAGGTGCTATGAAGAAAATATAGGATGTTTTGAGGGAATCAAGATAATTCTGGGAGATCAATAAACGTCCTCCCAAAGAAGTAAAGTATCAACAAATACCTGAAAAATGACTGTCTAATTCCTAGAAAAACAGAAGAGGGAAGAACACAGCACTTAGGGAGAAAAGCATGTGCAAATGGCCTGTGGTGAAAGGAGACCTCTGGATAAGAAAGACTAAGCAAAGGTCAGTGTAGCTGCTGTGCAGAGACAGGAAGGGCATACTGGGGCAAGGGGTGAGCCTGCAGGAGGCAGACAGGGTCACACTGTGAAGGGCCTTTGAACCTGGAAACCATCGTTCTCAGCAAACTGACACAAGAACAGAAAATGAAACACCGCATATTCTCACTCATAGGCGGGTGTT
>PVKV010026093.1:5315-28701 GCA_004027835.1 Alouatta palliata | reverse complement strand
CTCAGGGACTCTGTAGTTAGCCCCGCCCACCTCCCCAGCCTCACACTCAGGGGCTCTGTGGTTAGCCCCGCCCACCTTCCCAGCCTCACATTTCAGCGGCCCTGAGGTTAGCCCTGCCCACCGCCCAGCTTCCTGTCCCAGGACCCAGCCCACCCCAGCGTACCCCAGCCTCACCTCCTGCAGCCGCAGCACCTCAGCCTCCAACCCCTTGAGGCGCTTGTCACTTTCCCGATTCTGGGCGAAGATCTCCTCCCGGGAGCTGCGTGACTCCTCCACCTCCCGCCATAGTTCCTTCATCTGGGCCTGGGTGGAACGGAAAAGGCAGACGGGCTCAGCCTGGTCACACAGCACAGGGAACCCTTCCAACCCCTTCCCAAAGCGGCGGGGGCTCCTCAGCTCCCATGAACAAGCAGGGAGTTCTCCCAACCCTGCAGACCTGGGCTCCTGTGTATAAAGCCGATTGCTGTGTGACCTTGGGCCAGCCTCTCCCTCTCTGGTCCTCAGGGGAGGAGGTTGACCTGGCTGACCCTAGAAGGCAGCTGGAAGCCTGGTGGAGCCTGGCCTCAAGTTAGATAGACCTGGGTTTGAATTACAACTTGGCCATATCCTTGCTGTGTGATGGTGAGCCAGCTACTGCCCCTCTCTGAGCCTCAAGTTTGCCTCCTGTTTATTTCTATTTTTATTTTTATTTTTATTTATTTTTCTCTCACTCTTTTTTTTTTTTTTTTTTTTTTTTTTAATAAAGACGGGGTTTCACCATGTTGGTGAGGCTGGTCTTGAACTCCCGACCTCAGGTGATCCACCCACCTTGGCCTCCAAAGTGCTTGGATTACAGGCGTGAGCCACCACACCCGGCCTATTTTTATTTTTTTTGATACAGTCTTGCTCTGTCACCCAGGCTGGAGTGCAATGGTGTGATCTCAGCTCACTGCAACCTCTGCCTCCTGGGTTCAAGTGATTCTCCTGCCTCAGCCTCCCGAGTAGCTGGAATTACATGTGCCCACCACCACGCCTGGCTAATTTTTGTATTTTTAGTAGAGACAGGGTTTCACCACGTTGGCCAGGCTGGTTTTGAACTCCTGACCTCAGGTGATCTGCCCACCTCGGCCTCTCAAAGTGCTGGGATTACAGGTGTGAGCCACCGTGCCCAGCCAAAAAAACATATGGTATTTTCACTTTAAAAAACAAAACCACAGAGGCGGGTGGATCACTTGAGGCCAGGACTTTGAGACTAGTCTGGCCAGCAAGGCGAAATCCCATCTGTACTAAAAATACAAAATTGGCGGGGCGTGGTGGGTCACTCCTATAATCCCAGCACTTTGGGAGGCCGAGATGAGCAGATCACGAGGTCAGGAGATTGAGACCATCCTGGGCAACACGGTGAAACCCCCATCTCTTTTTTTTTTTTTTTTTTTTTTTTTTGAGACAGAGTTTCACTCTTGTTACCCAGGCTGGAGTGCGATGGCGCGATCTCGGCTCACCGCAACCTCCGCCTCCTGGGTTCAAGTAATTCTCCTGCCTCAGCCTCCCGAGTAGCTGGGACTACAGGCACATGCCACCATGCCTGGCTAATTTTTGTATTTTTAGTAGAGACGGGGTTTCACCATGTTGACCAGGATGGTTTCGACCTCGTGATCCACCCGCCTCGGCCTCCCAAAGTGCTGGGATTACAGGCGTGAGCCACCGCGCCCGGCCGACCCCCATCTCTTAAAAATACAAAAATTAGCTGGGCATGGTGGCGTGTGCCCGTAATCCCAGCTACTCCGGAGGCTGAGGCAGGAGAATTGCTTGAACCAGGGAGTCGGAGGTTGCAGTGAGCTGAGATCATGCCATTACATTCCAGGCTGGCGACAGAGTGAGATTCTGTCTCAAAAACGTACAAATAAAAAACAAAAATTAGCTGGGTGTGGTGATGTGCCCCTGTAATACCAGCTACTAGGGAGGCTGAGGCAGGAGAATTGCTTGAACCCGAGAGGCAGAGGTTGCAGCAAGCTGAGATCCTGTCACCACACTCCAGCTTGGTTGACAGAGTGAGACTCGGTCTCAAAAAAAAAAAAACAGCTGAACAAAACAAACAAAGAAAATTTGACTTAAAAATGCAGCATTTTAAATACAGGAAATATAAAATAAAAGAAGAAGGAAACCAGCCTCTGGGGCATGGATGTTCGTACCGGCACTGACCCACGTGGATGCTGCCTGTGGGTTGAGAGGGAGGGGTCCGAGCTGGCCTCAGCCCCTGGAGTGATGGCTGGGGCTTGAAGACACCAAGGCCTGCCCTCCCTGGCACGGCTCACGCCCTGCCCTTACCTGCATCTTGCGAAGCTGCTTCACTGCCTCCTCCTTGCCCTGCCCGGCGGAGGCCAACTGAGCCTTCAGCTCCTCCAGCTCTCCCTCCAGCTTCTTGCGGGCAGCCATGGCCAGAGTGCGCTGCTTCCGCTCCTCATCCCGCTCCACCTCCGCGTCTCTCAGCTGGAGAAGAGGTCAGGAGGGACTAGGTCAAGGACAGGAAACCCGGGCTCCCTCTGTGTGCGAGGGACGTGGATGTCTACCCCGGAGCCCCTGCCCAGGCCGAAAGCCCCGTTCCTCTCACCCCCGACTCTCCCGACGTGGTCCCCTCTCTATCCCCCTGCCCCAGCTCAGTCCTTGTGCCCCCATCTCACCTAGGCCTCCTTTCTAGCTTCTCATCTCTCCTAGCCAGCACATTCCAACACCTCTCCGGAGCTGACCCTGCTCATACCCCTCCCATGGTTCCCCAGTGCCCCCAGGGCCACGTCTTGGACACTCAGCCATGTCTAAGTCAAAGGGGCTAGTAGAGGGAGAAACCCGTGGAGACCCCTGGCCTTAGGTCACCTGTTCACCCCTCTTCCCTGCCTCCCCAGCTTCTAACACCCCCACCCCAAGCCTGTTGTCCACATGGCTCTAGAGGGGTCTTTCTGACACCCAGAGCTGCCTGTGCCCCTCACCACCTAGTAGAGGGAAGACATGGGAAGTTCCTGGATTGAACAAGTAATGAATGAACGGTGCAGGGAGGGAGGGTGATGAAACAGACATGGAAGCGAGGAGCCATGACTGACTGGACTGGGGAAGGATGTGGATGGAGGGAGGGTGGATGTACAGGTCAGTGAGGCAGCGACTAAGTGCAGGAGTCCGCAGGGGGTGCTGAGGGATGGGGTTGGGTAAACAGGGGAGGGGCTGGGTTGGGGAGAGGAGATGGGTCAGAAGGGGGTAACTGGGTGCATGGAGCAGTAGTTGGACACAGCGTTGGCTGAGTATCAGTGTTGGTTGGGGGAGTGGCTGTATGTGGGTGGTTGGCATGGCTGAATAGATGGGGTGGCAGAGGGATGGACGAATGGCTTGGTGGATGGAGGATGTATGATTGGGTAAAACAACAGGTCTATGGGATATGTGTGTGGGTTAATGGGTCATGGCAGGCTAACGAGTTGGATAGGAAGATGGTTTTGTGGAAGATGGTTGGCTGCCAGGAGAGACTGGTAGAAATACTGAGTGGCAGGTGGATGGGGGAGACACTGAGTCGTGGGAGGGTGGGGGGATACTGAATGAAGGGAGGGCAAGGGGACACTGAGTGGTGGGGGGGGACGCTGAGTGGAGGGAGGGTGCGGCGGACGCTGAGTGGCAGGAGGGTGGGGAGATGCTGAGTGGTGGGCAGGTGGAGGAGACAGAGAGGTGGGTGGGCCAGGGAGACCCCTTGCTGCCCTTCTTGCTGCCTGAACACACCATGATACCCCAGCTGGACTGGCACCCTATGGCCTTCTGCGTGACAATACCTGCTTGGCCAGCTGCCTCCGCCTTTCTTCACCAGCCTCATCACGGCCCTGCAGGTCACGCTCGTGCTGAGTCTTGAGAGCCTGCACAGTCACCTCCAGACGCAGCTTAGCATCCTCGGCCGCCGTCAGCTCATCCTCCAGTTCCGTCACCTGTGCTCGCAGGTCGCTGGCTGCCTGTTCTGCTACCCGGCAGGCTCGTTCCAGCTCATGCACCTGGTGGGGAGGGAGAGTAGGTGCTGGGCACCTGGGTCACTGAGGCGGGGGAGGTCAGGAGCCTAGGTAGAGTAGGGAAGCTCTGATGGCAGACGGGGAGGTGGCAAGTCGGTGTGCCAATCCTAGTTTGTTCATTCATCCATTCAAAATCTACTGAGTGCCTCCCTCTTGGGTGTCTCATTCAGCATCATCCCCACATGTATTTCATACGTAACCGATGCTTCATAATTCCATGATCTGAAGCCCCTGAGAGTCCAATACAAGCATCTGCTAGGTCAGCTGACTCTTACTCATGGTGGATTATTCCCTCTGAGTTTTGTGATTTTGCATTGTGAGCTCACTCACTGGGAATTCATCTGTGGGAATTCTGTGTGAAGGCAGGTAGCTCCAGGGTCATCAGTGCTGGTGTCTGCCAGACTCCCCAGGGTGCCACAAACCCACCATCTACTTCTATGCTTCTATTGGTTCTTCTGTTTGGGAGGGTCCCAGATCTTTCAGGGAGGTGTGAATCAAAACCCCAAATGCTGTGAAAATAGAGCTGGGCTTATGAATTTCGAGACTCCCCCTTCGCCCCTCTCCTTACTTAACCATCATCTCCTCAGGGAAGCCTCTCTTGACCCATCAGAGCCTCTCTGCTACCCATGCTCCTGGCACCGTGCCCCCTCTCCTACCCAGCCCTAGTCACAGTGGCCATCTGACATTCGCTTAGGTGGCTTTTTGTGCAACACCCGCCTCCCTCACTGGACTGTGAGCTCCACAGAGCAGGCCCTATGTCTGTGGATCACCACTGCCCACATCGTGATCATTAAAATTCTGACCACTGACAGTATCTACTTTCAGTACTTGGAATGGACCCTCTAGCCTCCCTTTCCATTTGGCACCTGCCAATTTATTTTGTTTACTTGAAGGGATCAGACTTTTTCCCATCAACATCCTGTTTCCCACAAGGGCCTTTGGAGTCACGACAAATAACTTGACACTTTTCCCAAGGGACAGACTTTAATGGCTCAAGTATGAGCCAGGTTTTAGCTCCAGCATCCCTAGAGCTGCAGGCCAGGTCTGTGTCGGGGGAGGGCGGTTCTCTCCAGGACTGGCTAAAAGCAAAATCAGATCAACGTCTAAGTGTGTGGAGAAGATAAAGCCCCCATCCTTTGCACTCCTAGAAGCATATTGTTGGGAAAATAAAGAAACAAGGATGTCAACAAATTCTGCCAGTGCCTCCCATCATCAGTGAGGGTGGCCTGTGTCCCTGGGCGTGATCCATAAATGTATTTAGAGGATGAATGAAGGAAGGATGGAGCGGAGGGTGTGGGGGGCATTCTGACCATTCAGAAGGCTGGAACACTGGCTGGGTGAGGGGAGCCTGGGAGCAGCCTTGGGGTGCCACAGGCCCTGGAGGGATATATGAGTTGAGGGATGACAGAGGCTTGGTGGGAGAGCCTGTGTATTCTCAGTGGGGTTGGTGGCAGGCAAAGTGGTAGTCCTCACATTTTGTGTGTGTGTGTGTGTGTGTGTGTGTGTGTGTGTGTGTGTATTATGTATGTAGGTGTGCACATACTCATGCCTGGGGACTGGTTCTCAGGCTGCATTTTGTAGTAAATTCTCTTCATGTTCTCTCTCTGAGCATTCACACATATGTGTAGTGAGTAGTTTTCTCATGCACTATGTGTACATAACACACGTGAATATGTGTATTTAATGAAAAATTCTCGACAAGGTGCAATGGCTCATGGCTGTAATCCTGACGCTTTGGGAAGCTGAGGTGGGAGGACTGCTTGAACCTAGGCATTCAAGACCAGCCTGGGCAACACAGCAAGACGCTATCTCCACAAAAAATTAAAAAAACAGCCAGGTGTGGTGGCATGCACCTGTAGTCACTGCTACTCAGGAGGCTGAGGCAGGAGGACTGCTCGAGCCCAGGAGATGGAGGTTGCAATGTGCCATGATTGCACCACTGCCCTCCAGCCTAGGCAACAGAAAAAGACCCTATCTCAAAAACAAAATAAAAAACAAACAAAAACAAATGATAGAAGATTCTTCTCACATCCCATATACACAAATGTGAGCATGTGTGCTTTGTGAGCAGCTCGTGTTCTGTATGTGAGCACATATGCTGAATGGAAGACCCTCCTCACGTTCTGTGAATGTCTCCATGAAGACCTACCTCTGATAAATGGCTCTCCTTACTTTCTATGCACGTGCATGAGCACACGTACTTGGTGGGAGATTCTCCTCACACTGTGTGTGTGTGTGTGTGTGTGTGTGTGTGTGTATGAATGCAAATGTTTGGTGAGCAGTCCTCCTCTCGTTCTCTTTTTTAATTTGAGACAGAGTCTCACTCTGCCATCCAAGCTGGAGTGCAGTAGAACGATCTCGGCTCACTGCAACCTTTGCCTCCTGGATTCAAGCAATTCTCCCGTCTCAGCCTCCCAAGTAGCTAGGATTGCAGCCACATGCCACCATGCCTGGATACGTTTTGTATTTTTAGTAGAGATGTGGTTTCACCATGTTGGCCAGGCTGGTCTTGAACTCCTGACCTCAAGTGATCCACCCACCATGGCTTCCCAAAGTGCTGCGATTACAGGTGTGAGCCACCATGCCCGGCCCTCTTGTACTCTTTGTGCATGAACATATGACTTTGATGGCTGGTTGTTTTCCTGTTCTATGTGTGAAAGCATACGTGCATGTACGTGTCTCCCCTCACTCAGTGTATCTCAGGGAGTGGGGCCCCTGCTCACGCTCTTGCCAACGTCATCCTTGCTGCTCAGCAGTGCCTCCAGCTCAGCCCGCAGGGCCCGGTTCTGCCGCTCCAGCTCCTCACGTGCCTCCTGCTCCTCCTCCAGTGCCCGTGTCAGTGACAGGGCCCGAGCCTCACGCTCCCGGCCCTCTGCCTCGGCCCGCTCACGTTCCTCCACTGCTCGAAGTACAGCTGCCTTCTCCTCTGCCAGAAGCTTCCAGTTTGAGGGAGATGGGATGGGGGGAAATAGATTAGCTGAAAGGAGTGTACAAGGGAACGGGGAAGAGGGAGCAGCCAGGAACAGAGAAAGAGAGAGAGAGAGAAAGAGAGAGAGAGACAGACAAAGGCAGAGACACAAGAGGGAGGTAGAGGGATTAAAGTTGCAACCATGTCCCAAACCAGCTCAACTCTTGAATGGATCAAACTGATCAGTCCCTAACTCTACATTCTCAACAGAAGAAAGGGTATTTCTTCCTCTTAAGAGTGGTAGTAGAAAAACATATATATGTATACATATTTTTTAAAAAACGAACTTCAACCTTTACTGTTTTTTAAGACACAGTAATTGGCAAACAAATTTATAAGACATGCAAAGAAGAAAACAGAACAGGACTCATAGTTAAAAGAAAAGTCAGTCCATACAAACAGACACACAGATGACCTACATATTAGAATGCACACACAAGGACTTCATGATAAGTTTCAGAACGAGATGGATATAATGGATGAAGAAGCAGAGTTATTTCAGGAGGGATTTGAAACTGTAAAACAGAACCATATAGAAATGCCAGAACTGAAAAATGAAATATCTGAAATAAAAGTCACTGGATGAAATTAGTAGCAGACTGGACATATCAGAAGAATCAGTAAACTTGAAAACAGGTCAATGGAAATTATCCAAACAGAGCAAAGAAAGAAAGATGACTGTAACAAAAATTAATGGAAATTTAACAACCTGAAAAAAATACCAAGCAGTCATATATAAATGCATTTGGAGTCCTAGAAGGGTAAAGAAAAGAGTAAAGAAAGAAGTAAAACTGCCTTTGTTCACAGAAAAAAAATGATCATCTATGTAGAAAGTCCAACGAAATACATAAAAACTCTATTAGCACTAATAAGTTTAGCCAAGATTGTAGGATATAAGATCAATATACAAAAATCTGTTTTGTTTCTACATGCAAGCAATCAAAAATGGAAATGAAAGCAGTATCACTTAAAACAGCTGTAAAACCATGAAATACTTAGAAATACATCTGGCAAGAGATGTGAAAGATGTACACTGATAGCTAAAAAACATTTCTGAGGTATTTCAATGGACATCTATACCATGTTCCTCAGTGAGAAAACTCAGAATTGTTACAATGTCAATTCTTCCCAAACAGATGTATAGATTCAACACAGGAGGCTTTTTGTTTTGGGGTAGAAATTCACAAACTGATTCTAAAATACCTATGGAAATACAAAGGAACTAGAAGAGGCAAAACAACTTCAAATAAGAAGAAAAGGCCAGTGCAGTGGCTCATGCTTGTAATCCCAGCACTCTGGGAGGCTGAGGCAGGCAAATCACCTGAGGTCAGGAGTTTGAGACCAGCCTGGCTAACTTCATGGAACCTCATCTAAAACACAAAAATGAGCCAGGCACCATGATGCACATCTGTAGTCCCAGCTACTCAGAAGGCTGAGGCACAAGAAATGCTTGAACCCAGGAGGTGGAGGTTGCAGTGAGCTGAGATCATGCCACTGCACTCCAGCCTTGGTGACAATGAGCCTCTGTCTCAAAAAAAAAAAAAAAAAAAAAAAAAAAAAAAAAAAAAAAAAAAAAAAAAAAAAAAAAAAAAAAAAAAAAAAAAAAAAAAAAAAAAAAAAAAAAAAAAAAAAAAAAAAAAAAAAAAAAAAAAAAAGCCCATCGAGATTTATGTGAAAATAATTTATATAAAATTCTAGAAGATGTAAAAAATTAATAAAGCCTCAATGACCTGGGGAACAGTATTATAGTCAAATTTTATGTATTTGGAGTCCAGGAAGAAGGGCAAAGAGAGAGAGTGGGAGATAAAACTATTTGAAGAAATCATGGCTGATATTTTCCACACTTGATCAAAAAACATCAATCCATTGCTACAGGAAGCACAGAGAATCTAAAGCAGGATAAATACAAAACACCACAGCTGGGCATGTCACAGTCACACTACTAAAAACCAAACATAAAGAGAGAAATCGCAAGTCAGCTAGAAAGACGTCAGCTAGAAAGACGTATTGCACCACCTACAGGGAAACGATAATTTAAATGACAGCTAACTTTCCATCTGAAACAATGGAGGCCAAAGACAATGGAATGACATCTTCAAAGTGCTGAAGAAATGCAACTGTTGACCTCGAATTCTATATCCAGTGAAAATATCCTCCAAACTGAAGGCAAAATGACACCCCTACACTGCATTTTTTTTTCTTTTTTTTTTTTTTTTTTGAGATAGGGTCTCTTTCTGTCATCAGTCTAGAGTGCAGTGGTGCGATCTTGGCTCACTGCAACCTCTGCCTCCTGGGTTCAAGTGATACTCATGCCTCAGCCTCCCAAGTAGCTGGGAGGCATGCACCACAACACCCAGCTAATTTCTGTATTTTTCAGTATAAAAGGGGTTTCACCATGTTGGCCAGGCTGCTCTCAAATTCCTGACCTCAAGGGATCCTCCTGCCTCAGCCTCCCAAAGTTCTGGGATTACAGGCATGAGTCACCATGCCCAGCCTCACACTGTGTTTTCCAAATGAATAAAATGAGGCAGAGAGAGATTGAGCAATTTGCCTAAGCCACACAGCCAGAAAGAGGCCGAGCTGGGATTTGAACCTCAGGATTGCCTGATCTTAACTCTCTAAGGTTTTGTGATTTTTATTTCATCCACAGGCTGCCAGATGCTTGGTATTATTCCATTTTCTAGATGGGTGAACTGAAGCCAAGATGGAAAAAGCAACTTGCCTGAGTTACCCAGTGAATCAGCAGGGAAAGTGAGATGAGTTATTTCATTTAATTCTCATAAGCAATCTCTGGGGTACTGAAGGTATTTGTATATTTCATCATCCAAAAACTAGAGCAGCTTTGAAAGTAAATGTGACAGCCGGGCACGGTGGCTCACGCCTGTAATCCCAGCACTTTGGGAGGCCGAGGTGGGCAGATCACGAGGTCAGGAGTTCAAGACCAGCTGACCAATATGGTGAAACCATGTCTCTACTAAAAATACAAAAATTAGCTGGGCGTGGTGGCCCACCCTGTAATTCCAGCTACTTGGGAGGCTGAGGCAGGAGAATCACTTGAACCCGAAGGCAGAGGTTGCAGTGAGCCGAGATCGCGCCACTGCACTCCAGCCTGGGTGACAGAGCAAGATTCCATCTTAAAAAAAAAAAAGGAACAGTGGGTGCTACAAGGAATTACGCTGTGACAAAGGCATGAATCAGGACAGATGGATGTCCTGTTTTACAGAGGCCCAGATTGAAGAAGGGTCCTGCTTCCCGGTCCACTAAACTGTCTAGCTGAGCTGTGATGGCACGGATTATGGTTCCTCACAATGACCACAGGAAGCACAGACGCACTTGCTGACTCCCCAGGTGAACTGAGGGGCCCACCTGGTCGAACTTGCGCTGCTTCTTCTCCAGGGTGCTCACGAGTTGCCGCTGCTGCTCCAGGTCCATGGTGGCGTCATCCAGCTCCTGCTGCAGCCGGCGGCGGCCCCGCTCCAGCCGATCCACCGTCTCTGTCTTTTCCACCAGGCGCTGGGTCAGGGCCTCGGCCTCGCGGGCTGCCCGGCGCCGTGCCTCCTCCCCGGCCTCCAGCGCTCCTGCCTCCTCCTCCTGGCGCCGCCGCCACTCTAAGAGCTGAGGGGAGGAGAGAGAGGGTGGTTGGTGGTCACGACTGTGAGTGACCCAGGTGTGAGCTGGTGGTGCTCCATTTCCAGGATGAAGAGACTGAGGCCTGAAGAGGAAAAGGGGTCACTCTGCTGGGCTCTTCTGCCTCTGAGTGGTGTAAGGTTGTGAGTACCATGAGCCCTAGTTCTTCCAAGGGATTCAAATTACTCCCTCCAACGATGCAGAGATAAATCAGACCTGGAATCTTTCCTGGGGAACCCTCGTCTGCTGGGGGAGACACAGCGTCACAGCCAGGGTGACAGAGGTTAAGATAGAAGTATGGGAGCTATGGAAGTCCATAGGAAGAGCTCAGAATCTGTTTAGAACATTCAGGAGAGACTTCCTGAAGGAGGAGCCTTTGAGGTGGGTCTTGAAGTATGCATAGGAGTTTGCCAGTTGAAGGATATCTGCAGGCATGTACCATCGCTCATTCATTCAACAGGCATTTCTCAAAGCCTACGATACATCAGGTTCTATATTGGGCTGTGCTACAGACTTGAATCTAACTCTTATGGGATTCTAGTTTGAAGGGGCTCTTACTCTGGTGGGGAGACTCATGGGCAGAGATAGTCCCAGCCCAAGGTGACTGGAGTTGGGACAGAGGAGAAAGAGAAGAGGGGTCAGGAAACTTCCCACAGGGGAGCCTAACGCTAAGTCTGGGAAAATAACAGGGTTTTTTCAAATGAAATAGGAAAGTAGAGATAGAGATGAACACAGCTAAAGACAGAGGAGGGATCAGAGATGGCAGGGCCTCTAACGCCCAACGGAGAGGCATGGACTTCGTCCAGGGGTACTGGGGAGGCATGGGAGAGTTGTGAGCCAGGGAGGGGCAGGGTCAGCTCTGGTTGTAGAAAGAAGCTTCTGGAGCTGTGTAGGGGATGAGCTATTAGGGGAGAGGCTGGAGGCCAAGAGCAGGATCGAGGTGGGGCAGGACGGCACCTGAGCCGGGGCGGAGCTGGAGCTGGGGCAAGGATGAGGCTGAGAGTCGGGGGCAGGACGGCCAGGGCTGAGCACAGGCTGTGGGGGCGTGAGGCGGAGTCAGAGATGAGAAAGGCACCCACAGTCTGGCCTGTGAGAAGCCGGGCAGCGTGGCCGTCCCGGAGCTGGGGAACCCAGGAGGAGCAGCGTGGCGGGCTGTGCCGCCCTGAGGGTCTTGCGCAGGGCTGCTCACCTGGGCCTGGGCGGTCTGCAGCTCACGGCCCGCCCGCTCCCTGGCGGCTGCCTCCTCCTCCAGCTGCTCCCGAAGCCCGGCTGCCTCAGCCTCCATGGCTCGCACCCGGGACCCCAAGGCCAATTTCGCCCGGGTCTCCTCCTGCAGCAGCTCCTGTAAATGGAGGAGATGGCGCTGTCAGGTGTGGTCCGGAGGACAAGGAGGGAGGGTGACGGTGGAGCCGAAGGGCAGGCGGGGTCACCTGGGCGTCGTGCAGCTGGGCTTCCGCGCTGTTCAGCTCCTTGCTAAGCCGGATGGCTTTGGACTCAGCCTCGTTCAGCGCCCCAGACACATTCTCCAGCTCAGCCTGCAGGGTAGGGAGAGCGGAATGAAGCCTTCCAATCTCGGCTTCCACCCAGTGACCCCGTCTGCCTCAGATCCCTGCCACACTGGCAGGAATGCGAAATGGTGCAGCTGCCACGGAAAACAGTCTGGCAGCTCTCGGATGCTTAAACACAGGGTTTCCATGTGACTTAACAATTCCACTCGTAGGTGTAGACCCGAGAGAAATGAAGGCTGGGTCTGTGCAGAAGCTCGTACAGGAACGTTCACAGAGGCATGACTTATAATCGCCAAGAGGCGGGAACAGCCCCAGTGTTCATCAACAAATGAATGGATAAACAAACGTGGAATATCCATACAACGGGCATTATTCGGCAATAGAAAGGTCTGTGGATCTATTGCATGGTGGGTTTTTTGTTTTTTGTTGTTTGAGACAAAGTTTCACTCCTGTCTAGGCTGGAGTGCAATCGAGCGATCTTGGCTCACTGCAACTTCTGCCTCCTGGGTTCAAACCATTCTCCTGCCTCAGCCTCCCAAGTAGCTGGGATTACAGGTGCACGCCACCACACCTCGGTAATTTTGTATTTTGCGTAAAGATGGGTTTTCATCATGTTGGCCAGGCTGGTCCTGAACTCCTGAGCTCGGGTGATCCACCCACCTCGGCCTCCCAAAGTGCTGAGATTATAGACGTGAGCCTCCATGCCCAGCCAGTGTTTTAAACATTAAAAAATAAAAAGGAACGATGCCACGAGCTGTCACACAGATGAACTGGAAACCATAGGTTAAGTAAAAGAAGGCAGCTACAAAGGGCACCCACATACAGGAGGATTCCATTTATATGAGCTCTCCAGAATGGGAAATCCGTAGAGACAGAAAGGAGATCGGTGGTTCCCTGGGTGGGGTGGGGAGAAGTAGGGATGACAGCTACAGGATTTCTTTTTGGGGTAATGAAAATGGTCTAGAATTAGATTATGGTGATAGCTGTGTAGCTCTGTGCGTATACTAAAATCCATCCAATTGCACACCTTAAATGAGCGAACCATTATTTGAGACAGTTTCGCTCTTGTTGCCCAGGCTTTTCTTTTTTCTTTTTTTTTTTTAGTAGAAACAGGGTTTCTCCATGTTGGCCAGGCTGGTCTCGAACTCCCAACCTCAAATGATCCACCCACCTTGGCCTCCCAAAGTGCTGGGTATTATTATTATTTTGAGATAGGATCTCACTTTGCTGCCCAGGCTGGCGTGCAGTAGCACAATCATAGCTCGTTGTAGCCTTGACCTCCCAGGTTCAAGGGATCCTCCTGCCTCAGTCTCCTGAGGAGCTGGGACTACACATCAACATACCTGGCTAATTTTGACATTTTTTTTAAAGATGGGGTCTCACTATGTTGCCCAGGCTGGTCTTGAACTCCTGGGGTCAAGCAATCCTCCTACCTTGGCCTCCCAAAGTGCTAGAATTATAGACGTGAGCCACCGTGCCATCTCACGCATGATTAGGTTGGAAGACCCAAATGAGATAACAGGCTTGATATGGGCCAATCGGAAGCCCAGAGAGGGCAGGCATGTCACCAAGGTCACACAGCAGAAACCCCCGCCCTGGCCATCCCACTCACCTGGGCTCGCTGCAGCTTCTCCGCAGTCTCCGCCCGTGCCCTCTCCCCGTCGCCAGCCCGGCCCTGCACCTCCTGCAGCTGTGACTCCAGGCGGCGCCTCCGCTGCTCACCCTCCTGACGTGAAGTCTGCAGGCTGCTCAGTTCCGCCCGCAGCTCGGACACCTCGGCCTCCAGGGCCAGCCGGGTCTTCTCCCACGCACCTTTGCCCTGGTGTGGGAAGCAGATGAGCAAAGGTCTATGAGGCCTTTCCTGGACCAGGCCAGGTGCACTCCCCTCTTAGGGCCTTTGCACTGGCTGTTCCCTCTACCTGGAACACACTTCTCCCAATGCCCAGATAGCTCACTCCTCACTCCCTTTTTTCTTTTTTTTTTTTTTGAGACAGAGTCTCGCTCTGTTGCCCAGGCTGGAGTGCAGTGGTACAATCTCAGCTCACGGCAATCTCTGCTTCTTGGATTCAAGTGATTATCCTGCCTCAGCCTCCTGAGTAGCTGGGACTATAGGAGTGTGCCACCACGCCTGGTTAATTTTTGTATATTTTTTTAAGACGGAGTTTCACTTGTTGCCCAGGCTGGAGTGCCGTGGTGTGACCTCGGCTCACCGCAACCTCCACCTCCCGGATTTAAGCGATTCTCCTGCCTCAGCCTCCCGAGTAGCTGGGATTACAGGCAGATGCCACCATGCCCCGCTAATTTTGTATTTTTAGTAGACACAGGATTTCGCCATGTTGGTCAGGACCACTCGAACTCCCGACCTCAGGTGATCCGCCTGCTTCAGCCTCCCAAAGTGCTGGGATTACAGGCGTGAGCCACCGCGCCCGGCTTCTCCCTCAGGTTTTTACCCTGACGTCACCTTCTCACAGAATACCTCCATGGCCTCTCTACTGAAAATCTCACCCACTTTAGAATTCTGATCCCCCTTTTCCTGTTCATATGGCCCCATAGCACTCATCATCCCCATATAGACTGAAGGTGCTTATACTGTTTCCTCTCTGGCTCCCCCATGAGAAGGAAGGCACCACAAGGGGAGGCCATGCTGGCTGCTGGGTTCGTGGCTGGGTCCCCAGCACAGCTCCTGGAATGGAGTCCACACTGCGTTAAGGCTTGCTGAATGAAAGATGGACATGAATGCGTGAGGAAAAAACCCAGGGAGATGAGCCGGCCTAGAACCAGCCAGCAGTACCTCCGCCAACCCCACGTCCTGCCCTGCCCTGCCCGGCGCCCCCCTGCCCTGTCCCCTTGCCCCAACCCACCCTCCGGGCCTGCTCCAGCTGCTCTGCGAGCTCCCCCAGGGCCTGGCCGTGGCGCTGCCTCAGCTCCTGCACTGCCGCCTCATGGATGCGAGTCTCCTCCTCCAGAGCCTTCTTCAGCTCCGTCACTTCCTGTTCCCTCTTGGACCTTTATTGGGGGAAGGGAGAGGGGAAGAGAATTTTAGAACACAGGAAGGCAGGGGCTTTGGGAAAGCCGGTTGTGCCTCTTTTCATGTTTTGTAAAAAAATGAGGGCCTCACGCTACACTCCCCAAGAGATTTGGGTGGTGACATTGTGGAAGGAGTGTGACTTTAAGGGTGAACTCCTATTCACCCTTCAAAACCCTTATCCAAAAGCCCCTTCCTCAGGAAAGTCTTCCTGGACCTCCCATAGATTTGGTTTAGGGGTCTTCACTTATCAACCACAATGCCCCGTGTTACTACACAAAAGCACTCCTTGTTCTGGACTGAGACTGTCTTTGCTTGAATCTGCCTCCTCCAAGACTGGAAGTTCGCATGAACAACACTTGGGTCTGACCCATCTCTGTCCCCAGCTTGACCCAGGCCAGACCTAGAGCTGGTGGTTCATGGACAACTGGTTGATGATCAAGCCTCTGTATAGAAAGAGACGTTGCACCTAACTGTGGCCCCCGCCCTGCGCGTCCCAGGCCTCGCCCTGCGCGTCCCAGGCCTCACCGGAGCTCCTGCTGTGCGTTGGTGGAGTCCAGCGTGTCCTCCAGCTCGCCCCGCAGCGCCTCCAGCTCCTCGCCCAGGTCCCGGCGCTGCTTCTCTGCCTTGGTCCTGGCCACGCGCTCGGCCTCCAGGTCCTCCTGGGCCTCGGCCAGGGCTGCTTGCACCTCACGCAGGGATTTTAGCAGCTGGGCCCGGGCTCCACCCTCGTCTTCTGCCCTGGGGGTGACAAGAACCATGGAGTTGGTACAGGGGTAGGTAAGGGTGAGGCGATGATTTCTGAGGACAGAGGGGCTGGATGTGGGCTTTAGGGGTGGCCAGTCCCAGGTTCGAATCCTATCCTATCTCTGCCATTGGGCACTTGACTCCAGTAGTAACTTAATTTTTTTTTTGAGACAGAGTCTCACTCCGTCACCAGGGGCCAGGCTGAAGTGCAGTGGCACGACCTCGGCTCACTGCAACCTTCGCCGCCAGGGTTCAAGCAATTCTCCTGCCTCAGCCTCCCGAGTAGCTGGGACTACAGGCGCGTGCCACCAAACCCAGCTAATTTTTTTGTATTTTTAGTAGAGACGGGGTTTCACACCATGTTGGCCGGGATTGTCCCGATCTCTTGACCTCGCGATCTGCCCGCCTCGGCCTCCCAAAGTGCTGGGATTACAGGCGTGAGCCACCGCGCCTGGCCGTAACTTAATTTTTTTGAGGCAGAGTGTCACTCTTTTGCCCAGGCTGGAGTGCAGTCATGGCTCACTGCAGCCTCAAATTCCTGGGCTCAAGTGATCCTCCCGCCACAGCTTCCCATGTAGCTGGGACCACAGGTGCAGGCCACAATGCCTCACTAATCTTTTTTTTGTTTGAGATGGCATCTTGCTCTGTCACCCAGGCTGCAGTTCAGTGGCACGATCTCAGCTCACCGCAACCTCCACCTCCCAGGTTCAAGCGATTCTCCTGTCTCAGCCTCCTGAGTAGCTGGGATTGCAGGCATGCGCCACCATGCCTGGCTAATTTTTGTATTTTTAGTACAGACAGGGTTTCACCACGTTGGTCAGGCTGGTCTTGAACTCCTGACCTCAGGTGATCCACCCACTTCGGCCTCCCAAAGTGCTGGGATTACAGGCATGAGCCACTTAGCCCAACCTGACTCATTTCAAGCCTCAGTTTTCTTTTTGTTTTTGAGACGGAGTTTCGCTCTTGTTGCCCAGGCTGGAGTGCAATGGCGCCATCTCAGCTCACCGCAACCTCCGCCTCCTGGGTTCAAGCAATTCTCCTGCCTCAGCCTCCCGAGTAGCTGGGACTACAGTCACGTGCCACCATGCCCAGCTAATTTTTGTATTTTTAGTAGAGATGGGGTTTCACCATGTTGACCAGGATGGTCTCGATCTCTTGACCTCGTGATCCACCCGCCTCGGCCTCCCAAAGTGCTGGGATTACAGGCGTGAGCCACCGCGCCCGGCCAAGCCTCAGTTTTCTTAGCTGTAAAGTGGGAATGACACCCACAGGAGTAGTTGGAGACACTTAGTAAGTTGCTACCACATGCCAGTCCTTTACGTGTATCAGCTCATTTAATGCTCCTGCAAATGAGGAAACTGAGGCCCAGTGTGGAAAAAGCACTTGCCGAGGTCACCCGGCCGGTGAGTGGCTGGATTGGCCCGGAGTCCCTCCTTATAACCCTGACAGGGATGTGGCTTCCTGTCCCTTCATGTGGTGTCATTGCAAAGAGAAGCTGGATCCAGGGGCAGCGGCTGGGACCTGGGGGTTAATGGCTCAGGGAGCCATACAGGCCTGGCTTCGTATCCTCTCCTGGCCCCCCGCAAGGGACTTAACCTCTCTGAAGGGCAGGGTCCTGGTCTGTGGGAGGACATGGCGATGAACATTCCCCTTAATGAGGGTTGCTGGGGAGATGGCGATAAAAATAACTGAAGCACAGAAGGCCACATGTTCTATGAAATATCTAGAATAGGCAAATTCTATTTAGGCAGAACATGGATCAGAAGCTGCCAGGCCGGGGAGAAGGAGGGATAGGGAGTGGCTGTCTTTGTTTTTTTTTTGAGACAGGATCTCTTTCTATCACCTAGACCAGAGTGCAGTGGCACGATCATAGCTCGCTGCAGCCTCGACTTCCCGGTTTCAAATGACCCTCCAACCTCAGCCCTCTAAGTAGCAGAGAGTACAGGCACATGCCACCATGCCTGGCTAAGTTTTTAAATTTTTGTAGAGACAGGGTCTCACTCTATTGCCCAGGCTGGTCTTGAATTCCTGGGTTCAGGCAACCCTCCTGTCTCTTCCTCTCAGAATGCCGGATTACGGGATGAGTCCCTGCGCCTGGCCACCATTGCTTAATACGTACAAGGTTTCCATCTGGGGTGATAAAAATGTTCTAGAGGCCGGCGCAGTGGCTCATGCCTGTAATCTCAGCACTTTGGTAGGCTGAGGCGGGTAGATCACTTGAGGTCAGGAGTTCGAGACCAGCCTGGCCAACAGAGCAAAACCCCATTTCTGCTAAAAATACAAAAATTAGTCACATGTGGTGGTGGGCACCTGTAGTTCCAGCTACTCGGGAGGCTGAGGCAGGAGAATCGCTTGAACCGGGAGGCGGAGGTTGTAGTGAGCCAAGATCACGCCACTGCACCCCACCCAGGAGACAGAGCAAGACTCCATCTAAAAAAACAAGAAAATGTTCTAGACCTAGAGGTGATGGTCACACAGCATTGGGAGTGGGCAAAATCCACTGAATTTTACATTTAAAAAATGATTACTTTTTTTTTTTTTTTTTTTGAGACAGTCTCACTCCGTCACCAGGCGCCAGGCTGGAGTGCAGTGGCGCGACCTCGGCTCACCGCAACCTCCGCCGCCCGGGTTCAAGCAATTCTCCTGCCTCAGCCTCCCAAGTAGCTGGGACTACAGGCACGCGCCACCACACCCAGCTAAGTTTTTTTTGTATTTTTAGTAGAGACAGGGTTTCACCATGTTGACCTGGATGGTCTCGATCTCTTGACCTTGTGATCCGCCCACCTCGGCCTCCCAAAGTGCTGGGATTACAGGCGTGAGCCACCGCGCCCGGCCAAAAATGATTACTTTTATGTGAATTTCACCTCAGTAAAAGAGAAAAAAAATTAACAAGAGTAATAAAAGTATTAACAGAAACATCCAGTATTCACTGAGGGCTTCGAGCATGCCAAGCGCCTGAGGAACTCTTTCTTCTTTAACCCTCACACTAACCCTAGGAGTAGCCTCTATAATTCCCCCATTTTATAGATTAAAACACTGAGGCTAGGGAGCTGTGTCACCTGGGGGAGGTCACATGACTAGAAAGAGCGGAAGCCAGAAGTCAGACTCAAAGATGTGTGTTCATGGCCGGGCGCAGTGGCTCATGCCTATAATCCAAGCACTTTGGGAGGCCGAGGTGAGCGGATCACCTGAGGTCAGGAGTTTGAGACCAGCCAGGGTGAAATCGTATCTCTACTGAAAATACGAAAATTAGCTGGGCATGCTGGCGGGTGCCTGTAATCCCAGCTACTTGGGAGGCTGAGGCACGAGAATCGCTTGAACCTGGGAGGTGGAGGTTGCAGTCGAACCATTGCACTCCAGCCTGGGCAAGAAAGCCAGACTCCGTTTCAAAAAAAAAAGATGTGTGTTCTTAAACACACACACACACACACACACACACACACACACATGTTCCATCAACTCTAAGACGCACAGCTTTTCACATGTTAACGTCTCTGAAACGGAGCTGTAGCTGTGATCAAGGGCGTCTGAGATTGCATGGACAGTGCAGAAAAAGCGTGTGGGATACTAAGCACCACATCTGGCCTAGAGGAGATTCCTAGCAGCCCGGCCACTTGTCAAATCTCAGCTGATTCTTGGCTGTTTGGTGTGGGGAGGCCAAGCAGAGGGAGAGGGAGAGGGAGAAATAGCCTTTTTTTTTTTTTTTTTAGACACAGTCTTGCTCTGTCGCCCAGGCTGGAGTGCAGTGGTGTGATCTTGGCTCACTGCAACCTCTACCTCCTGGGTTCAAGCGATTCTCGTGCCTCAGCCTCCCGAGTAGCTGGGATTACAGCGCACACCACCACACCCAGCTACTTTTTGTATTTTTAGTAGATGCAGGGTTTCGCCATGTTGGCCAGGCTGGTCTCGAACTCCTGACCTTAAGTGATCCGCCTGCCGTGGCCCCCCAAAGTGCTGGGATTACAGGTGTGAGCCATCTCCCCTGCCCTACAAATAGCATTTTCTTGTTCCCATTGTGCGTTGAGTGTTACGCAAGTTACCAGACACACAGAGTCTTGTTTCACTTTTCCCTTAACCTAGAGGGCCTGCAACTCTTGCTGTCTTCCTTTGACAGAAGGGGCCACTAAGGCTCGGAGGGGATGCAGCTTGTCTGTGGCTGGTGAGTGGCTCCACCATCCGACTTGGGCACCCCACGCTGGCCGGCCGTGGACCCGTGCTGCTCACCCCACCGAGCCCACCCCACCGTGCACCTGGCCAGGGCAGCCTGCAGCTCCTCCTCCTTGCGGCCCAGCTGTGACCGCAGCTCCTCTGCCCGCTGTTGCTGCTCCACCATCTGCTCCTGCAGCTCCGAGCTCTCCCCGTCCAGCCTCCGCTTCAGCTTCTCCAGCTCCTGGCGACTCTTCTCCTCCTTCCGTAGGCGGTCTGGAGGCAGGGGCGGGGGCCGTGCATGAGGGCTCCAGGCCTGCACACCCAGTCGCTCCCACAGAGACCACTGACCCCCAGCCACATATAAGGCTAAGCTCAGCACCTCCCTTAACACCTTCTCCTCCTCCCACCTTCCCCATCTCTCTCAGGGACTCTCCCACAATGTTGTCCTAGACCCTCAGCCAGACACTGACCTCTCCCCCTCATCCCCACTGACAGTCCATGCCTCCTCCCTCTGACCTCTCCCCCTCATCCCCACTGACAGCCCATGCCTCCTCCCTCTGACCTCTCCCCCTCATCCCCACTGACAGCCCATGCCTCCTCCCTCTGACCTCTCCCCCTCATCCCCACTGACAGTCCATGCCTCCTCCCTCTGACCTCTCCTCCTCATCCCCACTGACAGCCCATGCCTCTTCCCTCTGACCTCTCCTCCTCATTCTCACTGACAGTCCATGCCTCCTCCCTCTGACTCTCTCTGCCCTGTGTCCACAGCCCTACCTCCTCCCTGTGCCCCCTCCCTTCTGTTTCTGATTCTAAGTCAACGGCAAGGGACAGGGAGACAAAAAGGTGCCTGAGACAGATAGACGGTGGGACAGTCAGATGGAAAGAAAGCAGGGCAACTCAGGACACCGAGCAGAGAAAGCGAGTTGGACTTAGACATGCATAAAGAACTCAAGGGCCGGGAGGACATGCAATCCGCCCTGAGCCTTCTTCCCTATCCCATTTAGCAGACACAGCCACGGAGGCCCCAGCACATGGGGCTTGTCTGACGCCTCCCATCAGAGCACACACAGACCCCTGCAGCTCCCCACTGGCTGGGTGGGAGCTCACCCTCCATGTCTGTGATTGTGGCCTCATATTTCAGCCGCAGCTTATTGAGGCTCTTGACCTTCTCCTCCTCCTCAGCTGCCTGGGACGAGAACTCGGCCAGGCGATCTTCCAGCAGCTTCCGCTCCTGAGGGTTGGGGGGCGGTCGGGAGCTGGGCCAGGAGCAGCCCCCACCCGACCTGCAGCTTCTGATGTTGCTCCCCCGCTTCTGCTCCTCTTCACCCTTCTCTGACCTTCCTCTCCCACCCTCTCCCTCTTCTTCCCATTCCCTGGGGTCTATAGACCCCTCCCACCCCCATCAGCGCACACCTGTGAACTGCAACGCGGTAAGACCACGGCTTGAAGTTCGCCATTCATTAACCCGCCAGTGCATCCCCCCCCACTTTTCCAGCTGCCCTCAGGCCCCCAACCTTGCTCAGCTTCGAGTTCTGGTCTTCCAGGAGCAGTAGGTCCTCTTCAAATTTCTTCATCTTTGCCTCTGTCGTCACCTTCTCCAGCTGCAGCTTCTGCCGCGCCCCCTCCTCCGCTTCAAGGTGGGCCTCTAGCTCCTGGAGTGGGGAGGCAGGAGGGGTGAGGATACATGGGCCAAGCGACGCAGTGCCATGGGGAAGGATGGGGGTGGGGAAGTTCCACGGATCCCCAGGGCTTGTGGTTCAGAGAGGGCCGTCCTGGGTGAGGCTGGGAAGGATCAGACCCTTACTGGCTTTGCCGTTTCTTTTTTCTTTTTCTTTTTGTTTTTTTTTTTGAGACGGAGTCTTGCTCTGTCGCCAGGCTGGAGTGCAATGGCGCAATCTCGGCTCACTGCAACCTCTGCCTCCTGGGTTCAAGTGATTCTCCCGCCTCAGCCTCCGGAGTAGCTGGGACCAGAGGCACGTGCCACCACACCCGGCTAATTTTTGTATTTTTAGTAGAGATGGGATTTCACCATGTTGGTCAGGCTGGTCTCGGTCCCTTGACCTCGTAATCCGCTCACCTCGGCCTCCCAAAGTGCTGGGATTACAGGCGTGAGCCACGGCGCCCAACCTGGCTTTGCCATTTCAACCATTAGCTCAACAAGCATTTACTGAGTGCCTAGTGTATGCCAGGCACTGTTCTAGGTGCTGGGGCTAGACAGAGGGGTCTGGAGGGTGGCCTGCTGGGCACGCAGGGGGCCAGACCTGAATGTGCTGCTGCAGCCTCTTCTTCTCGGTTTGCAGCTGGCGGCTGCACTCCTCCTCCTCGCCCACGCGCGCCTCCAGCTCTGACACCACCAGCTCCAGCTCCTGCTTCCGGGCCGCCAGCCTCCCCCGCGTCTCCTCGGCCTCTGCACACAGTTCTGCCTCTGCTCGCAATTGCTCTGCCAGGCGGGTGCGCTCCTCTTCCAGCTGGGGAGTGGGTGGGAGGCCAGCGGTCACCAGGCAGTGCTCCCGGGGCGACCCGCAATGGAGCAGCAAACTAAACAGCCCCAAACCCCTCCGGGCCTCAGTACACCTTAGTTTGTTCCCAACCTCCCGACAGCCAACCAGAAGCCCCGCCCCTCACACCTGGCCCCACCCATGGGACGCAGCCCCACCCCCAAGGCACGCCCCCACGCCCTGGCCCCGCCCCCTCACCTCTGCCATGCGGCCCCGGAGCTCCCCAACTTCGCGGAGGCTCTGCTGCTGTAGCTCCTGCACTTTCTGCAGCTCCTGGGCCCGGGCCTGCAACACCTCATCCTGCCGCGTCACCTGCAGCAGCGGCTTCACCTAGGTGGAGGTGAAACGGGGAGGAATGGCTGACTTCCAAGGTGGCAGGCCGCCTGACCCAGGGGCTAAGACCTCACACTCTTAGTGGAGTCCGAGTTCTTGGGTTCAAATCCCATCTCCTCCACCTACTAGCTCTGTGTCCCTGCCTTGGCAACAATCCCCGGTCACAGGCTTAAGAACAGTGACAGGTAAAGACAAGCACCACTAAATATACTATTGACCTATCTAATCTATACCTATCTAATCTATCTGGCTAAAGTGGCTAAAGGATCCCTCCACACCCAAGAGATACTGTGGACTACCGCTGCTGATATATTGGCGCGATCTCGGCTCACCGCAACCTCCGCCTCCTGGGTTCAAGCAATTCTCCTGCCTCAGCCTCCCGAGTAGCTGGGACTACAGGCACGTGCCACCATGCCCAGCTAATTTTTGTATTTTTAGTAGAGATGGGGTTTCACCATGTTGACCAGGATGGTCTCGATCTCTTGACCTCGTGATCCACCCGCCTTGGCCTCCCAAAG
>PVKV010026092.1:0-28606 GCA_004027835.1 Alouatta palliata | reverse complement strand
AGGCCGGGCGCGGTGGCTCACGCCTGTAATCCCAGCACTTTGGGAGGCCGAGGCGGGCGGATCACGAGGTCAAGAGATCGAGACCATCCTGGTCAACATGGTGAAACCCCGTCTCTACTAAAAATACAAAAATTAGCTGGGCATGGTGGCACATGCCTATAGTCCCAGCTACTTGGGAGGCTGAGGCAGGAGAATTGCTTGAACCTGGGAGGCGGAGGTTGCAGTGAGCCGAGATCGCGCCATTGCACTCCAGCCTGGGTAACAAGAGCGGAACTCCGTCTCAAAAAAAAAAAAAAAAAAACCCAAAACTTTTTGTAGAGATGAATGTCTCCTTATGTTGCCCAAGCTGATCTTAAACTCCAAGTCTCAGGTGATCCTTTCGCCTTGGCCTCCTAAAGCTCTGAGATCCTTTGAGATCTGTAATGCATTTATAAAATAATATAAATAGGTAGTATCTCTCTTCTTCTTCTTCTTTTTTTTTTTTTTTGAGACAGAGTCTCGCTCTGTTGCCCAGGCTGAAGTGCAGTGGCACAATCTTGGCTCACCACAACCTCCACCTCCCAGGTTCAAGTAATTCTCCTGCCTCAGCCTCCCAACTAGCTGGGTCTACAGGCATGCGCCACCATGCCCGGCTAACTTTTACATTTTTAGTAGAGACGGGGTTTCACTATGTTGGCCAGGCTGGTCTCCAACTCCTGACCTCATGATCTGTCCACCTCAGCCTCCCAAAGTGCTGGGATTACAGGCATGAGCCACCGCGCCCGACTCTCTCTTCTTTTTTTTATATATAAATGGTGTCTACTATAAACAATAATCTGCACCTTGCTTTTCTCAATTAATATATCTTGGGCTGGGTGCGGTGGCTCACATTCGTAATCCCAGTGAAACCCTGTCTCTACTAAAAATACAAAAAATTTGGCAGGCGTGTTGGCAAGTGCCTGTAGTCCCAGCTACTTGAGAGGCTGAGGCAGGAGAATCGTTTGAACCCAGGAGGCGGAGGTTGCAGTGAGCCGAGATCAGGCCACTGCACTCCAGTCTGGGTGACAGAGCGAAACTCTGTCTCAAAAAAAAATATATATACACATATGTATGTATATCTTGGAGAGTTCTTCACATCAGTATACACAGATACTTCTCATTGTTTCCTATAGGTGCATACTATTCTGATATATGCATGTCCCATAATGTATTTAACCAGGTCCTTGTTGATGGGCATTTAAGTTTACAGACTTTTGCTCTTTTTTTCAAATAGTGCTTCAGTGAGTAATCTTGCATACACATCATTTTGTACTCCTGTAACTATGTGCAGGATAAATTCCCAGAAATGGAATTGCTGAGTTACCAGGTCTATACATAGGGAATTTTCATAGATACAGTTAAATTGTCTTCAACAGGAACCGTTTCAATTTACACATGTATGATGGTTCCTATTTACCTATAGTCATGGCTATTCAAAGTAATACCAATTTTTTGGATTTTTACTAACCCAATAAGTGATAAATGGTATCTCAGTAACTTTTAATTTAAATTCATCTTATAGTGAGGATGAGTATTTTTCAGATGTATAAAGGACATTTAATATTTCCTTTTCATTTGTACTCTTCTATTGAGTTGGTAATTTTACTGTTATTTTGTAGGAGCTCTTTATATAATATATGCAACATCTTTTAAAAAGTCAGGCTAGTCCCAGGGTAGCAAGTTGTCTTAATCAATTGCTCCCAGTATGTTACAGATCAAACTCTTTGTTCTACTTTTTTTTCTTTCTTTTGGTAGAGAAGAGCTCTCCTTATGTTGCCTAGGCTGGTAACTCCTGGGCTTAAGTGATCCTCCCATGTCAGTCTCCCAAAGTGCTGGAATTACAGGTGTGACCCACTGCACCTGGCTGTTCTACTCTTTCCTCCTTCCTCACTGCTGTGAGTACACTTAAACAAATAGGATGGGGTGGTGGCTCATGCCTATAATCCCCAAAATTCAGAAATTAGCTGGATGTCCAGCCAGGAGTGATGGCTCACTCCTGTAATCCCAGCACTTTGGGAGGCCAAGGGAGCAGGACTGCTTGAGCTCAGGAGTTCAAGACAAGCCTGAACAACACAGTGAAACCTCGTCTCTACAAATAATTTAAAAAGTTAACTCGGCGTGGTGACATGTCTGTGGTCCCTGGTACTCAGGAGGCTGAGGGAGGAACATTCCTTGAGCCCAGACAGTTGAGGTTGTAGTGAGCTGTGATACCACCACTGCACTCCAGCTTGGGCAACAGAGTGAAACCATGTCTCAAAAAAAGAGAAAAAATCCTAAAAACAAAAACAAATGTGGTGGTGTGACTGTAGTCCCAGCTGCTGCTCCTAGGAAGGCTGAAGTGGGAAGACTGTTTGAGCCCAGGAGTTCAAGGTTACAGTGAGCCATGATCATGCCACTGCACCCCAGCCTGGGTGACAGAATGAGACTCTGCCTCTAAATCAGTACAGAAATAAAAATAAAAAGTCAGGTTTAATGAGGATATAATCTATATACAATAAGATACACCTGCCAGGTGTGGTGGCTCACTCCTGTAATCCTAGCACTTTGGGAGGCTGAGGCAGGAGGATCACTTGAGGCCAGGAGTTCAAGACCAGTCTGGGCAACATAAAATCCGATCTCTTAAAAAAAGAAAAAAAAAGTCAATTAAAAATAAAGATATAAAAGACAGACATTTTAGGGGAGTTATCCCTTTTATGTGGAAGGCATTCCAGCTGGGGGCTACATGTTGGTGATTTAAAGTCCCTATCTGAAAAAATGAGCTTCAGCCTTTGCAGCAAAGGAGTCACTTGGGGCAGGTTGCACTTGGGCCTGGATTGTGAAGGTCTCAGGTATACAGGCAGTGCATTCAATGGAAAGTGGGTAAGCACTGGACTATTTGGGCTCAAATTCTATTTTTCCCATGAACAAAAAAAACTATGTAATTTTGTTCAGATTACATCATCTCCTTTAGTCTCAGTTTCCGTATCAGTTAAAAAAAACTTCAAAATCAAATCCCATCAGATAACATAATAAAAGCACATTGCCTAGTGCTGACACACACTAAGCACTTAATAAATGTTAGTTTCACTTCTCTCCAAATAACAGCCAAACCACTAAAAGATAACATGCCATAGGGCAGCAGAATGGCATATGTGTGTGGTTGTGTATGTTTGTGTGTATGTCTCTCATTCCCAACCACAACCTGAGGTTCTGCTGGAGTATTAAGCCATATAGAGGCCACTCACATTCCTGTTTCCAGCTTGGCACTCCCAGAGTCAGACTGAAAGCTTCCTGTGCTATCAAAAGAGTCTCTGACAAAAGATCGTTATCTATCTGAGAAAAGACATTTCAAGAGTGAGTAATAGGGCTGGTGGGGTGGCTCATGCCTGTAATCCCAACACTTTGAGAGGCTAAGGCAGGCAGATAGCTTGAGCCCAGAAGTTCAAGACTAGCCTGGGCAATATTGTGAAACCCAGTCTCTTCAAAAAAAAAAAAAAAAAAAAATACAAAAAGGTGTGGTGTCATGCATCTGTAGTCCCAGCTACTTGGGAGGCTGAGGAGACAGGATCACTTGAGCCCAGGAGGCAGAGGTTGCAGTGAGCTGAGATCGTACATTGCACTCCAGCCTGGGTGATAGATTGAGACCCTGTCTCAAAAAAAAAAAAAAGTGAGCAATAACACCTTTTCGGTAAGCTGCTACTCAAAACTACCCTGCCAAACCCGTTCTTCTGCCTTAGTGATTAGTGCCTGCCCAGCTTCCGCCTAACATCACAACCTGTTGGTCCAACAGCTTTAGATTAATAAAGAGGTTCAACAAAGAATGTGTTCCCCAGGCCCTGGGATTTTGGCCTTTTCTGTTTCCAGTAGTGAGCCCTCTATTTACTGTGAGGGAGGCAAGACTGTAACAGCAGAACTAATGAATAATTATTTCCTTCCCACATAGCCAGGCAAAGATGGATGGTGTCTGCCACCACCTTGTAGGTGTCAGCTGGGCATCTTCACTGTAGTCTTCATTGTAGTCTCATTTGCCTAGGCTAGGTGGAGAGTGTCTTGTCTCCAGTTACCCATGGCCTTGGAAAGCAGCAGCTAGGTCACCTCCCAAGCGATTTCACTTGCAGGGCAGAGTGGGATGAAGACTGCCAGCCACAGCTATGTTTACACCTACTTGGGAGGCCTTATGTGAGCTTTTACAACCCTCTATCCTGATGTTATTTCCAAATAGAAAGATCCAGTTTTAGCCTCTGAGTCTACTACATGGCCACAAGCTCTCAGTTTAAAATGAAAAGTTAGCAGGGAAGGCCACAACGGTATGCCCCTTCTCAGTGAGGCATCCGTCAACAGATAAACAGCTCTGGAAGTATAGCTCAGACTACAGAGGCAAGTCTGTCTTTGGAATTCAGCCTCTCGCCTGCACTTGAGGCCCCTGAGGTTTGGGAATGGAACTAAGAATTGTAGATTCTGAAGAGTGCCTAACAGATGGAGGAGTCAGCAGCCAATGATGGCTACAAAGTGAAGCAGATATGATGGGAGCAGAAACAAGATGTAAAAACCAACAAAACAACAGAGTGAAGCTGAAATATCTTACTGGGAGAAGCAAAATGCCTGTTGAGTTCCACAACTCATCCCCTGTGTGGCTCTGAAGAGGCTTGGAGGGATTCCTGGACATGGAATTCAAGAGACCTGGGTTTGGGGTACTTATTCTTATTGACAGTCCCAACAGTCTCCATGAATTACTGCATGCTTACCATGCAGTGCTAAGTGCTTTATAAGGATGATCTTAATCAGCCCTCAAAGCCATGACCCTCTGAAATAGGTACTGTTATCATCTCCATCTTACAGATGAGAAAGCTAACACAGAAAGAGGTTAAGCAACTTCCCCAAGATCAAAGCAACAGCTTGTAGTGGTACTGGGATTCAAACATAGGCAGTCTGGATCTAGAGGCTGTGCTCATGACCATTGTGCTACTGCCTTTTGATAGAGTTGTCTAACCACAGTCCTTACCACACAATGCTGTGATTCTTTGTTTAAATGCTTATGTCCCATGCTAAACTTGATGGTGGGCACAGTGTGTTACTCATTTTCCTATTAACAGTGGCCAAGGGAGACCTGAACACCAAGAGAATGCTCAGTAAACATTTGTTGAATAACTATTACTTGGGTTTTGGCACTGCAGAAAGACACAGGAGAGTTAAGGAAGTTGTAGGTTACTGTGGAACTAAGGACTCAAGTCTTCTGGTAGTGACAATGAAAATTACCACCTTAAACTGGTACCTCCTTTGAGTTAGACTTTGAAGCCTGGGTTAGGCATGACCAATGGTTGCAGCTGGACATACCATTTTGGGCCTAGGATGCTTTTTTATACTTCTTTGGCAACAGTACTCCCCCAGGTTTTGGGTGTTCCTCCTTCCCTCCCTGAGGTTTAAGTGGAACTAGCAAATACAATTTTCCACTCATCCCAACCAAGGGGGATTCTTGACATAAGTGTGCCCATGTAGGTCCTTCCCTGGCTTTTGGCATTATGTGCTAGAAGAACGGAAGTCTGGAGATATATGAGGCTGTCTCATCTGTGTGGAGGAAACCAGGTTGCAACATGGGACGATGAGGTCAATGTGCGAAGAGAAGCAGACAAGCAGAGATGAGAAATGGAGAAAGAGACCAAGTGACATTATTTCAGGGCCTAGGTCAAACATACCTGAGGATAAATCTACCCTTCAATGTCCCAGCTTTCTGAGCCTCTATATCCTATTTGCCTAAGCAGGTTTAAGTAGGGTTTTGTCATATGCAACTAGAAAATTTCTTTTTAACAGAGTAGCCTATAGTAGGGTTTCCAGATTGAGAAAAAATAATTGCATAGGATACACTTATACTAAAAATTATTGCCTATCTGAAATTCAAATTTAATTGGATATTGTGCATTTATTTATTTATTTTTTCAGCAGCGTTGAGAGCTGAGACATTGTGCATTTAATTGGCAACTCTTGCCCCATAGGGTTACACAATATTGTACCAGCAGATGTGCCAAACCTACATGAAAAGAACAAAAGTCAATTCTGCTGGAAGAATTTTTTTTTTTTTTTTTTTTTTTTTTGAGACAGAGTCTCGCTCTGTCACCCAGGCTGGAGTGTAGTGGCACGACCTCGGCTCACAGCAACCTCCACCTCCCAGGTTCAAGTGATTCTCTTGCCTCAGCTTCCCCAGTAGCTGGGACGACAGTCATGCACCACCACCCCCTGCTAATTTTTCTGTATTTTTAGTAGAGACAGGGTTTCACCATTTGGCCAGGCTGGTCTCGAATTCCTGACCTCAGGTGATCCACCCACCTCGGCCTCCCAAAGTGCTGGGATTACAGGCATGAGCCACTGCACCCGGCCTACTGGAAGAATTTTTTAGGACGGGATAAAGCTAAGTAACTCAACTGGTTAATTTAAATAGATTGTTATAGTAAAATAACAGATAAGAGTTGTAATAATTAAAACACTTGATAGAGGGACATCAATAGACCAACAAAACAGACCAGAAAGCATAGAGATGAAATAGAATACATAGAGGAATTTAGTGTATAATAAAATACCATTTCAAATTAGTAGGAAAAATGATAGATTTTTAAAAACTGGTGCTGGATAACTAGGTTGATGTTTGTCAAAAGAAAAATGAGGATAGATCCCTCTTCCATACCTTACTTTAAAATAAATTCCAGATGGATAAAGGATGTAAACATAAAAAAATGAAATAATAAAAGAATTAGAAAAAATGAGCTGAGCATAGTGGCTTACACTTATAACCCCAGCATTTTGGTAGGCCAGGGCGGGGGAATCACTTGAGCCCAGGAGTTCAAGACCAGCCTAGGTAATAAAGCAAGACCTTGTCTCTAAAAAAAAATTTTCAAATTATCCAGGCATGGTGGTATGTGCCTGTAGTATCAGCTACTTGGGAGGCTCAGGTGGGAGGACTGCTTGAGCCCAAGAAGCCAAAGCTGCAATGAGCGGTGACTGTACCACCACATTCCAGCCTGAGTGACAGAGTGAAACTGTCTTCTTTTTTTTTTTTCTCCTCTTTCAGTGAGATGAAATTAGAGGTCCTGTCTCAAAAGGAAAAAAAAAAAAGATATGTGGGAGAATTTATTTTTAAAATTTAACTTTTTATTTTTTTGAGACAAAGTCTTGATCTGTCACCCAGGCTGGAGTGCAGTGGCACAATCTCCACTCACTGCAGCCTCTGCCTCCCTAGTTCAAGGGATTCTCGTGCCTCAGCCTCCTGAGTAGCTGGGACTACAGGCATGTGCCACCACGACCAGCTAATTTTTGTATTTTTAGTAGAGATGGGGTTTTGCCATGTTGGCCAGGCTGGTCCCAAACTCCTGACCTCAGGTAATCCACCATGCCCAGCTAATTTTTGTATTTTTAGTAGAGACGGGGTTTTGCCACGTTGGCCAGGCTGGTCCCAAACTCCTGACCTCAGGTAACCCACCCACCTCGACCTCCCAAAGTGCTGGGATTATAGGCGTGAGCCACCATGCCCAGCCAATGTGTGACAGCATTTAAACAAATAATCTCAGAAAGGTGAAGGCCTATCTACATATGACATACAACCCAGAAGTCATAAAAGAAAAGATAAATAAGTTTGACCAACATACAAATTAAAAGCTTACTTTAGGATTAAAAACTACCCAAAATAATGCCAAAGACAAATAACAAATGAAAAGATATTTGCAAATCATATAAGAGGCATGGAGTTAATTTCCTTAATATATGGCTGGGCATGGTGGCTCAAGCAGGGCATGGTGGCTTACACCTGTAATCCCAGAACTTTGGGAGGCTAAGGCAGGTGGATCACTTGAGGTCAGGAGTTTGAGACCCAGCTACTCAGGAGGCTGAGGCAGGAGAATCACTTTAATTCAGGAGGTGGTGGTTGCAGTGAGCTGAGATTGTGCCACTGCACTACAACGTGGGTGACAGAGCAAGACTCCATCTCAAAAAAAAAAAAAAATTCCTTAATATATACTCTCTACAAATCAATAACAAAAAGATGAGACTAACAGTATAACAGATAAAGGGGCAAAGAATATAAAAAGGCAGTTGGTCTGCGTGCAGTGGCTCACACCTGTAATCCCAGCACTTTGGGAGGCTGAGGCAGGCATATTACCTGAGATCAGGAGTTCAAGACCAGCTTGACCAACATGTTGGAAACCTGTCTCTACTGAAAATATAAAAATTAGCCGGGCATGGTGGCACATGCCTGTAATCTCAGCTACTAGGGAGGCTGAGGCCGGAGAATTGCTCAAACCTGGGAGCTGGACGTTGCAGTGAGCCGAGATTCTGCCACTGCACTCCAGCCCAGGCAACAGTATGAGACTCCCTCTCCAAAAAAAAAAAAAGAAAGAAAGAAAGATAGAAAAGAAAAAAGAAACTGGGAACAAGGGTGTGGCTCGGGAACATTTTTGTGGTTTTCTAATTTTCCACCGTGTGTATATACTACCTATTCAAATATAAGTAAATAAAATACATTTTAAGTGTAAAATACCTTAAAAACAACATAGATGTGTTATGAAGTACATTACAAACATTGTGAGTTTTTAAGACATCATGCAAGAACACAAGAGTTCAAGGGCATTTCAAGCTCAGGTGGGCGCTTGGGATTTTGGCTGTAGACCTAGAGGAATGAGGGTGACAAATAACTCCATTGCCTGGGACATTCAGAGAAAAAGTGTGAAAAGCACTGCTTTACAAGATAGCAGGGCCCATGGGCAGGGCATGATGGAGCTACCCCTTGGAACTTGGAGATAAGGTCACATCTGCAGAGAAATATGCTGTTAGTAAAATTAAAAAGAAGAAAAAAAAGACATAAGGTCACTAAGCATATATATATGTCAAGGTCCAACCTGGAAAACCATTCCAAGTCTTTAAAACACAGGGAACTTAATCCAGATATTTGGTTTATCTGGGTGTTGGCAGAGACAAAAAGCCAAACAGAGAATAGTCAAATAGCCCAGACAGGGATGAGTGACAGCAAGAAGCTACTGCCATCCTTACACCGGAGGGACAGAAGGACAACACTGTTTGACCAGAGCCCAGGATCTAGGATCATCTGCCAGAAGTCAGATCCAAGGAGGTTGTAGGAGACAGCTTGATGTTGAGGGGTGGGGAGAGGATGGATACTCTGGCTTGGAGGTGGCATGGGGATAAAAGATACTCTGGCTTTTTCTTTGATCACTCTTATCTCCAGAAAATGCCTCCAACTGATGGAGCCCAGCAATTCAGCTTGGAAGTCAACCATCACAGGAGTCCAGGCCATGTAGCCTTCATGGAGTCAGTCCACCAGTGACTTTTTCTTTTTGAGACAGAGTCTCACTCTGTTGCCAGGCTGGAGAGCAGTGGCATGATCTTGGCTCACTACAGCCTCCGCCTCATGGGTTCATGTAATTCTCCTGTCTCAGCCTCCAGAGCAGCTGGGACCACAGGCATGCGCCACCGTGCCCAGCTAATTTTTGTATTTTTAGTAGAGAGGGTTTCACCATGTTGGCCAGGATAGTCTCAATCTCTTGACCTTGTGATCTGCCTGCCTTGGCCTCCCAAAGTCCTGGAATGACAGGTGTGCGCCACTGTTCCTGGCTTTTTTTTTTTTTTTTTTTTTTTTTTTTAATACAGACAGAGTCTTTCCCCATTGCCCAGGCTGGAGTGCAGGGGCCAGAACATAGCTCACTGTAGCCTCCAACTTCTGGGCTCAAGTGATCCTTCCACCTCAGCCTTCTGAATAGCTGGGATTACATGTGTGAGCTACTGCACCTGGCTTCCACTGCCATTTTTGAAATAGGAGGGGAAAGGTGAAAAATAGACTTGAAGGCAAAAAAGGCCAGGATCAGCAGAGAGAGAAATCAGGAAGAAATCAAAACATAATTGATAGGCCAGGCATGGTGGCTCATGCCTGTAATCCCAGCACTTTGGGAGGCTGAGAATGGCAGATTATTTGAGGTCAGGAGTTCAAGACCAGCCTGGCTAACATGTTGAAACCCTGTCTCTACTAAAAATACAAAAAAATGAGCTCTGCATAGTGGCACGTGCCTATAATCCCAGCTACTCGGGAGGCTGAGGCATGAGAAACTCTTGAACCCAGGAAGCAGAGGTTACAGTAAGCTGAGATAGCACCACTGCACTCCAGCCTGGGTGACAGAGTGAGACCCTGTCTCAAAAAAACCCAAAAACCGAAACAAAACAAACAACTTAATTGATGAATCCATTCCCTCGAGGAAAATCAACTGAGGGTACCTGGACAAAGGTGGGTTTCTGGAACTGCAACATTAAAACCCAGGCATTTTCTGCAAAATGTCCTTTATAGATGGTTTTTCTGAACTAGGATCCAGATCTAGATGATACACTACATCTGGTTGTTACGTCTCTTAATATTTAAATGTAGAAAAATACCTTTTCCTAAGTTGGTGAAGCAAAGAGGTCAGTTGTCCTTACAATGTCCTACCTCTAGAATTTGTTTGCTGCCTTTTGCTTTCCTTTAGCTGATCCTATAGCTTATCTTGTTAACATGATTAGATCTAAGTCAAACATTTTTTAAAATTATTTTTAATTTTTGTGGGTACTATTTTGATAATGCATCATAGTTGTTGGGTGTAGTGCCCCACACGTGTAATCCCAGAACTTTGGGAGGCTGAGGTGAGAGAATTGCTTGAAGTCAGGAGTTTGAGATCCTGTTTCTGCAAAAAATTAGAAAAATTAACAAGGGTATGGTGGCATGTGCCTGTAGTCCCAGCTACTTGGAAGGCTGAAGCGGGAGGATTGCTTGATCCCGGGAGGTTGAGGCTGAAGTGAGCTGTGATAGAACCACTGCATTCTATCTATATCCTCTCTCAAATAAAAAGTCATAGTTGATGGTATCTACTTAATGTTATCATCCCAGCAGGAGATACGTATCTGGTTGTTCTACCATTAATTATGTTAAGATTTACCATGGTATTAGGGTGGTAAGAGCCTGAGAACTTCATTACTCAGTTAACTTTCTCCATAGGACCAGGAAGTAATCTTTGTGGTGCTTACTTCTTCTAAATGAAAAACAAATTTTAAAAAGACAAGAGATAATCTTTCTCTATCCTCTATAAAGTTGGACTCTCCTCTTCTCTGCTTCACTTTGCTCCACCTAACCGACTACTATAAATATTTATTATTTTTTTGAGATAGGGTACCACTCTGTCACCCATCCTGGAGTGCAGTGGCGAGATCACGGCTCACTACAGCCACGATCTCCTGGGTTCAAGCGATCCTCCCATGCCAGTCTCCCGAGTAGCTGGGACCACAGGCGTCCGGCTAATTTTCAAATTATCTGTAGAGACAAGGGTTTCGCTGTGTTGCTTAGGGCTGGTCTCCAACTCCTAAGCTCAAGGGATCCTCTTGCCTAAGCCTCCGGAGTACCTGAGATTCCAGGTGCGAGCCACGGCGCCGGCTGTTCGTTTTAACGTCTGTCTTGTTCCACTAGAATGTCAACTCCACGAGGACAATAATTTTGGTCTGTTTTGTTCACTGCAGTTTTTTCAGCATTTATAGCAGTGCCAGGCGCGCAGCAGAGACTCATTAGTTATTTATAGAAATAATAAATAAGCTTTTCCGGAAGCATCGAGAAACAAGAGTAAACGGGCCTGGATTGAACCTCGTAGCGACCCGTAGTACTCCTCCTTCCGCTCGCCTATACACGAAAGGAAGAAAAGGAAAAGCCCCGCCCCTCGCTCGGCAGCAGGAGGTTAGGGCTTCGAAGTTTTCGCGCTAGTCTCTTGAGGTTCCGCGGTGTCGGCGCTGGCTGTGTGCGTCATTTCCGGGCGTCACGGAACGGAGTGGCCAACGGCTTGCGGAGCAACATGCCCAAGTGAGTGGGGCCCTGAAATTTGAAGGTGATGGCGGTGACTAGTTGTGGCCCTCATGCAGGAGCGGAGAGTGGTTTCTGGTTTCTGAAACCTCGAGGGATAGGAGAGGATCTGGGGCGGGTGCACGGAGGTAGGGAGATGAAGAGCGCTAGACACCCTTTTTTAGAATGGAGATGGATCCTCCTTAAGGCAACAAAAAAAGCCTGGTTTATGTGTCGACGCTTTGTTTGACACCTTTGAGTCGTGACGAGGTCGGGCTTTTTGTTTGTTTCTTTGTTTCTGTCTTCCATGAACAGCGCTTCCGTGGATAGGTATCTAACTGGTTGTCATCTTATCTTTTTCTCTTCCTTCCACCTCTTTTCAGGTTTTATTGTGACTACTGCGATACATACCTCACCCATGACTCTGTAAGTGGCGTATCTATTCAGTTTCAAAAAGCCTAATGTGTAATCATGAAATGGGTTTTGTGGTTTTTTTTAAAGATGCAAGTTTGTGTTTTCCCACCTGCTGAGGTTTAAGGTCTGCCGCTTGGAGAAAATATTGGAGTTTATTTTCGACCTTTCCTGTAGCTTTGACTAAAAACTGCTTGACAAGTCGGGCAAAGTGATGTACCTTTAGTACCAACTATGCAAGAGGATGAGGTGAGAGAATCGCTTGAGGTCCAGGCTTAAGTGTGACATGATCAGGCCACTGCACTCCAGCCTGGATAACAAACAAAAAAACTGCTTAACAAATAATAACAGCAGCTAAAGTAGAATTTTTTTTTTTTTTTTTTTGAGATGGAGTTTCGCTTATTGCCCAGGCTGCTGTGCAATGGTGTGATCTCGGCTCACAGCCTCCGCCTCGCGGATTCAAGTGATTCTCCTGCCTAAGCCTCCTGAGTAGCTGGGATTACAGGCATGTGCCACCACGCCCAGCTAATTTTGTATTTTTAGTAGAGACAGGATTTCTCCGTGTTGGCCAGGCTGGTCTGGAACTCCTGACCTCAGGTGATCCGCCCACCTCCGCCTCCCAAAGTGTTTGGATTACAGCGCCTGGCCTTTTAGTACTTTTATCTCGACATTACCAAGGAGATTGAGGCAGAGTGGATAAATAATTGACTAGGCCGGGCGCGGTGGCTCACGCTTGTAACCCCAGCACTTTGGGAGGCCGAGGCGGGTGGATCACGAGGTCAAGAGATCGAGACCATCCTCGTCAACGTGATGAAACCCCGTCTCTACTAAAAATACAAAAATTAGCTGGGAGTGGTGGCGCGTGCCTGTAGTCCCAGCTACTCGGGAGGCTGAGGCAGGAGAATTGCTTGAACCCAGGAGGCGGAGGTTGCAGTGAGCCGAGATCGTGCCATTGCACTCCAACCTGGGCAACAAGAGCAAAACTCCGTCTCAAAAAAAAAAAAAAAAAATTGACTAGGTGTCACAAAACCAGTAAGTGGTATAGAGCTGGAAGATGGGCCTAGGCAGTCTGTCTCCAGAGGTTTTATACCAGCAGTGCTCAAACTTTTTGGCCTTAGGGCCCCTTTACACTGGTTTTTTGGGTTTTATTGAGGTGGAATTTTGCTCTTGCTGCCCAGACTGGAGTGCAATGACAGGATCTCATCCACTTCAACCTCCACTTCCCGAGTTCAAGTGATTCTCCTGCCTCAGCCTCCCGAGTATCTAGGATTACAGGCACCTGCCACCACCCCCAGATAATTTTTTGTATTTTTAGTAGAGACAGGGTTTTGCCTTGTTGGTCAGGCTGGTCTCAAACTCCTGACCTCAGGTTATCCTCCCGCCTCGGCTTCCCAAAGTGTTGGGATTACAGGCGTGAGTCACTGCACCCAACTCCTTTATACTCTTAAAACTTATTACGAGATATATATGTATATATGTGTTTGTGTCTTTTTTTTTTTTTTTTTTTTTGGACAGAGTCTTGCTCTGTCGCCTAGGCTGGAGTGCAGTGGTACAATCTCAGCTCACTGCAACCTCTGCCTCTTCGGTTCAAGTGATTCTCCTGCTTTCAGCCTCCCAAGGAGTTGGAACTGTAGGCACCTGGTACCATGCCTGGCTAATTTTTTTGTATTTTTAGTAGAGGCAGGGTTTCACCATGCTGGCCAGGCTGGTCTCAAACTCCTGATCTCAAATGATCCACCCACCTTGGCCTCCCAAAGTGCTGGGATTACAAGCATGATCCACTGCACCTGGCCGGTTATATGTAATTTTAAAATTGGGTTATGTGGGTTGTATCTGTCAATATTTTCTGTATTTGAAATTAAAATGTAAAAATTTGGCCAGGAGTGGTGGTGCATACCTATAATCCCAGAACTTTGGGAGGCTGAGGTGGGAGGATCACTTGAAGCCAGGAATACAGACCAGCCTGGGTAACACAGCAAGTTACTGTCTCTAAAAACAAAAATATTAGCTGGGTGCCGTGGTGTGTGCCTATAGCTCCAGTTAATCTGGAGACTGAGGTGGGAAGATCTCTTGTGTCTAGGAGTTTGAGGTTGTAGGGAGCTATGATTGTGCCACTGTACTCCAGTCTAGGTGACAGAGCGAGACTCTGCTTCAATAATAATAATAAACAGAAAAATTGCTTATTCATTTAAAAGTAAGCTTTTTACATGTAGTATAACATTTTAGACATGAAAAATAGCAAATTTCCACAACAAAATACTACAAAGAATGGCATTGTTTTAACATTTTTGCAAAATGCTCATGTCTGACTTATTGGAAAACAGCTGGATTCTCAACGATTTCAGCATTAAATCTGTTGCAATATATTTTTTGATTGAAGTATATGAAGAAAGTTCAACCTCACAGGGCATATAGTTGAAGAAAGGAGTACATTAATAGCCTTGTTAGATATTTGTGAATATTTTTGTACTGCAACTCAACACGTGGTTATTTGCAGTGTGGAATCTGAAATTGTATCAAACTTTTCATACGGTTACATTAAGTCCCAGCTACTTGGGAGGCTGTGGTGCAAGGATTACTTAAATTTATGAATTTGAGACCAGCCTGGGCAATGTGTAGTGTAACACTGTCTCTTAAAAAAAAAAATTTGGCCAGGCACAGTGGCTCATACCTGTAATCCCAGCACTTTGGGAGGCCGAGGTGGGCAGATCACGAGGTCAAGAGATCGAGATCATCGTGGCCAATATGGTGAAACCCCATCTCTACTAAAAATACAAAAATTAGCTGAGCGTGGTGGCACGTGCCTGTGGTCCCAGCTACTCAGGAGGCTGAGGTGGAAGAACCGCTTGAACTCAGGAGGTGGAGGTTGCGGTGAGCCGAGATTGCGCCATTGCATTCCAGCCTGGTGACAAAGCAAGACTCGGTCTAAAAAAAAGAAAGAGTCAGTGCAAGTGATATCATATTTTTAAACTATCTAGAAGCTAGGTAAAGATGGAATTGGGTAGAAAATGGGAAGGCTGAATGCAGATAGACTACTACTTCAGTAACTACTGCGGTTGTCTAAGCAATAAATGAGTAAAGCTTGGACTATCGGGATGGCAGTGTAGGAAAAGATTAACATCATATTTCAAAATTCTAAGATGCATTTAAAACATGTTTAATATCTCTGAAATCAGGATGCTTCTTAAATCTCTGTGCTATATTTAGTCTTTCAATCGTCATTGCCCATGCAAGTGCATGAAAATTTGCAAAATTCAAAAGGTAACAGAACAATACTCTTAGAAAAGGTACACAGCCAAAATTCTTGATGGCACAGATGACAATATTTTGTAAAAAGCCCTGGTCATGTACGACTCTTGAGTCAAGCAATGTGTCAATTGGTGGCATTTCTTCTTTCTGAAAATAATGGAGCATGTTACACTTCATTGGATTTTAGATTCAGTGAAATGTGCCAAAGATACTGGGAAGTTAAATTGCCAAAGGATATAATTAAGTATTGACTACAAAAAATAAAAGAGAATGATGACTCTTAAAAAAAAAAAAAAATTTAGTGGTTTATCTTGCACTTGAGTGGATCTTTTACCATGCACGATTTTGTAATGTGCATTGGTTATTTGGAAAATATTGATTGACTTGAGTTAGTGCCAGGCTTCAAATACGGATACATTTGATTCGGTAATGAAAACCCACATTAATAATGTCACAATCTAATCATAACCACCCTTAAGTATTGGGAAGCTGTCAAGCTTATGGTGGCAGATAAGATTTTCTGAAATTCTGATTTTTGCTTAATAGCTCAAATTCTGTCATTGGCAATACTATCCATTGCTCTCCTTGAAGTGACAGGCTCACTCCATTCTTTTTTTTTTTTTGAGATGGGATCTTGCTCTGTCACCCAGGCTAGAGTGCAGTGGCACAATCTTGTCTCACTGTAACCTCCACCTTCCAGGTTCAAGTGATTCTTCTGCCTCAGCCTCGCAAGTAGCTGAGATTACAGGCGTGAGCCATCATACCCAGCTAATTTTTGTATTTTTAGTAGGGACAGGGTTTGGCCAGGCTGGTTTCGAACTCCTGACATCAGGTGATCCACTTGCCTCAGCCTCCCAAAGTGCTTGGATTACAGGCGTGAGCTACCTCGCCTGGCTGTTAGTCATGATTTTGTTTTTAGGCTTAAGGCATCGTTGTTGTATTAATGTAAGCAGTGGGTGGGAGGATAAGGAACAATTTTTTTTTGGAGATAGGATCTTGCTTTGTTATCCAGGCTGGAGCATAGTGGCACAATCTTGGCTCACTGTAACCTTGATCTCCTGGGCTCAAATGTCCCTTCCATCTCAGCCTCCCAAGTAGCTGAGACCACAGATGTGAACCACCACAACGGGCTAATTATTTTTCGAAGAGACACTGTGTTGCCCAGCTAGCAGAGCAGTAATTTGAAATGCAGACTGAAAAGACAATCTCTTTTCAGTATCTGTTGCCTCTGAGGTAGTCATGTCAAGAATGAGGGAGTATAGCAGTAGCAAGGTAGTTAGGCAGCAGTGAGGAGCATCTGAATGAGATCTGTGTTTCTTCAGGTAGGAGGATTGCTTGATCCTGGAAGGTTGAGGCTGCAGGGAGCTGTGTTCAGGCCCCTGCACTCCAGCCTGGGTGACAGTGTGAGATGCCATCCTCAACAATCAATAAATTAAAAAGATACAGTATGTTTTTATCACTCCAGAAAGCTCTCCTGTGTTCCTTTGCAGTTAGTCTCCTGTACCCCTAACCTCTATTGATCTGGTTTTCTTTAATAAAGATTAGTGTTACTGGTTTTCAAACTTCCTGGGAATGCAATCTGCAATATATAGTATATACCTTTTTTTTGTTTTTTGAGACAGAGTCTTGCTCTATTGCCCAGGCTGGAGTGCAGTGGTACAATAATGGCTTACTGCAACTTCTGCCTCCCAGGTTCAAGCAATTCTCCTGCCTCAGCTTCCTGAGTAACTGGGATTACAGGCATTCACAACCTTGCCCAGATGATTTTTGTATTTTTAGTAGACAGAGTTTCACCATGTTGTCCAGGCTACTCTTGAACTCCTGACCTCAAGTGCTATACCTGCCTCAGCCTCCCAAAGTGCTGGGATTACAGGTGTGAGCCATAGTTCCCGGCCCTATAGTTTTTATGTGTATGTCTGACTTCTTTTGCTCAGTATAATGTTTTTGAGAGTCATTCCTGTTGCATATGTCAGTGATTTGTTCTTTCTGAATAGTAGTCCGTTGTGACATGCACATGTGATTTTCATGAAGATTGAGACACTGTTAAGTACATAGTGGGGGGCCTGACACATAGTGAGTGTTCAGTAAATGTTAACTTAAAAAAAGGTTGAATGTGGAGCTTATTGTATGTCAGTTATACCCCAATAAAGCTATTAAAGAACAAAAGGACTAGTGGACTATCGACAAAGTTCTGTATGTGATTTGTATAGAGTTTATACTCTGGACCCCTAGTCATTGAAAAGAACATATTCTCATCATGTTATTTAACTGTATGTAAGCTGTATTATTTTGCCATGGAATAACCTAAGAAAGGGCATTAAAATGGCCCTGTGGTCTAGATCAGTGACTTGCACATTTTTTTCTTAATGTGTTGGAATATAATTATTTTAGGTTTGGGGACAGCCTTTGCTGCAGTTACTCAACTCTGCCTTGTAGAGAGAAGCCATAGCCAGTATAGAAATAAATGTGCTGGGCTCTGTGGCTCCCACTAGTCAGCTCACAGCACATTTGGAGGCCAAGGTGGGAGGTTTACTTGAGGTTAGGAGTTTGAGACCAGCCTGGGCCACATCGTGAGACCTCATTTCTACAAAAAATTAAAAAGTTGGCTGGTCATAGTGGCTTGTGTCTCTAGTCCCAGCGACTCAGGAGGCTGAGCTGGGATGATTGCTTGAACCTGAATGGTTGAAGCTGCAGTGAGCCGAGATCATGCTATTGCGTTCCAGCATGAGTAACAGCAAGATACTGTTCAAAAAAAAAAAAAAAAAGACAGAGATAAATGTGGTTGTGTTCCAATATTTTTTTTTTTTTTTTTGAGATGGAGTTTTGCTCTTGTCGCCCAGGCTGGAGTGTAATGGCACAATCTCAGCTCACTGCAACCTCCTTCTCCTGGGTTCAAGTGATTCTTCTGCTTCAACCTCCCAAGTAGCTGGGATTACAGGTGTCTGCCACTATGCCCAGCTAATTTTTATATTTTTAGTAGAGACAAGGTTTCACCATGTTGGCCAGACTGATCTTGAACTCCTGACCTCAAACGATCTGCCATCCTCAGCCTCCCAAAGTGCTGGGATTACAGACGTGAGCCACAGCACCTGGCCTTTTCTTTTCTTTTTTAAACACAAAAGCCAGTGGCTGGCCTATGGGCCAGTTTGCTGACCTCTGGTCTAGATAATATAGTAAAAAAATTTACCACAGTACATTGCTGGATAATGTTTATAAGTAATACTGTAGCAGCCAGTTAATGCTACTTATATAAAGGTAAAACTTTAAGTTTTAGTGTTGGACATTTGTTTCTACATCTGATATGATCTTTTTATTTTGCAGCCATCTGTGAGAAAGACACACTGCAGTGGTAGGAAACACAAAGAGAATGTGAAAGACTACTATCAGAAATGGATGGAAGAGCAGGCTCAGAGCCTGATTGACAAAACAAGTATGTTTGTCTCTTGCTCTGATGTGGTAAAATGGTCCTATTCTTTCTTGTCCCTGTCTCTGTTGTTTTTCACAGAAGCAACTCATTCTGAATGATAAATAGGAGCATTTGGATATGTTGCATGAAGGAAGTGGAAGGTCATTGGTTTCCCAAGGATATAGGAACACATTAATGAGGTTAGAGCAATAAGAGACAGCAGTAAGGTTAGATGGGAAAGTGAGGCAGAGAAGAATGGAGTTGCCTAACATTTATCTATGGACATGGACCAGATTTTGTAGCAAATTTATATAAAGCCCCTTTGTAGTAATCCACAGGTTTTAGAAGTGTGTTCCTAGTCTCATAGGAGCAGGTGGGGAGTGGGTTTGTGGTTTTGCCCAAATAGTTTGAGACCATATTTGGATTTCTGATTTGTAGTCCTGACAGAGTACTAGTCAAAAAGAAGCTACCTGATGTAACAAAATAGTCGATACATTTTGGACCCCTGTTGTACATCCCATACTCTTTTTATTAGGAACATTTTGTTGTTCTGGCTTTTGGGTCCAGGGCACTAACAGAAGGAGATGTTGCATTTTTACTTTAGATCATCCTGGAATATTTGAACCACTTTTTTTTTTTTTTTTTTTTTCTGAGATGGAGTCTCACTCTGTCCCCCAGGCTGGAGTGCAGTGGCGCCATCTCGGCTCACTGCAACCTCCACTTGCTGAGCTCAAGCGATTCTCCTGCTTCAGCCTCCCGAGCGGCTGGGATTACAGGCATGTGCCACTATGCCCAACTAATTTTTGTATTTTAGTAGAGATGGGGTTTCACCATGTTGGTCAGGCTGGTCTCGAACTCCTGAACTTGTGATCAGCCCGCCTTGGCCTCCCAAAGTGCTGGGATTACAGGTATGAGCCACTGTGCCTGACATCATGGCCTCTCTTAATCATTCATTGTACTCTGAGCTGGCTAGCCATATGGGCTTTGTGATGTGCATTTTTGAAAAAGCAAAGGCTGGGCGCAGTGGCTCATGCCCGTAATCCCAGCACTTTGTTAGGCCGAGGTGGGTAGATCACTTGAGGCCAGGAGTTGGAGGCCATCCTGGCCAACATGGGGAAACCCCGTCTCTACTAAACATACAAAAATTAGTAGGGCATGGTGTTGCACACTACTAATCCCAGCTACTCAGGAGGCTGAGGCAGCAGAGTCGCCTGAACCCAAAAGGTGGATGTTGCAGTGAGCTGAGATCGCACTACTGCACTCCAGCCTGGGTGACAGAGTGAGACTCTGTTTCAAAAAAATTTTTTTTTTATTTAAAAAAAGTTTAAAAAATAATGAAAAGGCAAAACCAGCGAGGCATGGTGGCTCATGCCTGCAGTCCTAGCACTTTGGGAGGAGGAGGTGGTCAGATCACCTGAGGTCAGGAGTTCAAGACAAGCCTGGCCAACATGGTGAAACCCTATTTCTACTAAAAATACAAAAAATTCACCTGGGTGTGGTGGTGCATGCCTGTAGTCCCAACTACTTGGGAGGCTGAGGCTGAGGCAGGGGAATAGCTCAAACCCAGGAGGTGGAGGTTGCAGCGAGCCAAGTTTGTGCCGCTACACTGCACTCCAGCCTGGGCAACAGAGTGAGGCTTTGTCTCAAAAAAAAAAACAATAATAATTAATAAATAATGAGGCAAAACTATTGTGAAAATTTTCAAATAAAATAGACACGCTTAATGAACTTCCAATTCTGAATTTCCTCACCCTTCACTTCCCATCGCTTAACTATAGCACTCTTGTTGCATTTATTCTAATTTTCTCAATCTTGATACTGTTGGCATTTAAGGCAGGGTGATCTTTGCTGTGGGAGTCTTTCTGTGAGTTGCAGGATGTTTGACAACATCCCTGGCATCTGCCAACTAGATACCAGTACCAACCTCCAGTTGTGACTACTAAAAATATCTCCAGGCATTGTGCAGCGTCCCTGGGAGGCAAAATTGTTTCTGGCCGAGAGAGCCACTGAATGTTGTCATCTACTGCCTTTCTCCTTCCTGGATTATTATGGAGCAAACCTCAGACATTGTCCCAATTTTTAAAAATTTATTTTATTTATTTTTTGAGATGGAGTCTTGTTTTGTTGCCCAGGCTGGAGTGCAATGGCATGATCTCGGCTCACTGCAACTTCCACCTCCTGGGTTCAAGTGATTCTCCTGCCTCAGCTTCCTGAGTAGCTGGGACTACAGGTGCATGCCACCACATCCAGCTAATTTTTTTGTATTTTTGGTAGAAATGGGGTTTTATACCATGTTGGCGAGGCTGGTCTCGAACTGCTGACCTCAAGTGATTTGCCTGCCTCGGCCTCCCAAAGTGCTGGGATTATAGGTATGAGCCACTATGCTTGGCCCCAATTTTTATTTTTTATTTATTTTTGTTTTTTATTTTTTTCACTCCTGGCCCCAATTTTTTTTAAAGACTGAGTCTTGCAGGGCCGTGGGCTCATGCCTGTAATTCCAGCACTTTGGGAGGCCAAGGTGGGTGGATCACAAGGTCAGGAGTTCAAGACCAGCCTGGCCAAGATGGTGAAACTCCATCTCTACTAAAAATGCAAAACTTAGCTGGGCATGGTGGCGGGCGCCTCCCAGCTACTTGGGAGACTGAGGCAGGAGAATTGCTTGAACCAGAGAATCGGAGGTTGTGGTGAGCCAAGATCATGCCACTGTACTCCAGCCTGGTGATACAGTGAGACTTGGTCTCCAAAAAAAAGAATTGAGGATGAATAAACTTTTTTTTTAATTTCTTTTATTTTTTTAGAGATAGAGTCTTTCTCTGTTGTCCAGTCTGGAGTGCAGTGGCCCAGTCACAACTCATTGTAGCCTTGAACTCCTGGGCTCAAGCATTCCTCCTCCCTCAGCCTCCCGAGTAGCTGGGACTACAGGTGCACACCACCATGCTCAGCTAATCTTTATTTTTTGTAGAGACAGGGTCTCACTATGTTGCCTAAGCTAGTCTTGAACTCTGGGGCTTGAGAGATCCTCCTGCGTCAGCCTCCCAAAGTGCTAGGATTACAGGCATGAGCCACTGCATTCAGCTTGAATACATGTTTTTGTTTTGTTTTAAGGCTAGTCAGAATAAACATTTTTAGTGGAGGACTTTTTGAGAAGACTAGGGGAGCCCTTCAGGGACACACCCCATGAAATCCATGATTATGTTGACAAAGAGTCTGCTACTGAGCCAGTGACTTTGCTTCCCCCACTTCAGGCTTTGGAAGCCATCCTCCCACAAAGGATGTGAGAGAGGCCTTTTTGATTGAAAAGTCCATATTGGGATATAATCCCTGAGATCCACAGGCTTTATTCAGAGGCATATGGATAATAAGCTATTCATAAATCCCTGCTAGGTCACTTTTTTGGATATGATCCAATGAATCATCAGTAATTGACTTGAGTAATTTGACTTCCTTTGGCTTGGTCAGAGTGAAGTAGGATGACCTGTAGACAGCACTATATTGGCAGGGACTTATGTCAGGAATAGACTTTATTAGTGTGTACTTAAAAATTTGTTTGTGATTCTTTTCCAAGATCAAATATAGATGATCTTCAGTTTCTCTTCTGCCTCATTATCTGAAAAAAAAAAAAATTAAAAATTGATTGTATTAGACTTTTAAAAAATCATAATCTTTTTTGGGGCAAGCTTATAGTTTGAAATCTTTGTTTCTTTTAAATCTCCTAGTTTAGTGCATTGATTTCCAAACTGGTAAACCAACATGGTGTATTATTTTTACCTAGGACAGCATACATAGGAAGGATGGAAATTTTATAAAGGCTAGCTTTTTGGGCATGTATTACACTTTTTCAAACAAAACTATGAATGGCTTGAATTGGTTATAAACCACATCTACAAATTAAAGATGACTGTTCCTCTTTGGTTAAAGACATTGATAGGGCCGGGTGTGGTGGCTCATGCCTATTATCCTAGCACTCTGGAAAGCCGAGGTGGGTGGATCACATGAACTCAGGAGTTTGAGACCAGCCTGGGCAATAGGGAGAAACCCCATCTCTGCAAAAAGTAGAAAAGTTAGCCAGGCATAGTGCTGTGCACCTGTAGCTACTAAAGAGAATGAAGTGAGAGGATCACCTGAGCCCGGGAGGTTGAGGCTGCCATAAGCTGCGATTGTCCTTGCACTCCAGCATGGGTGACAGTGAGACTCTGTCTCAAAAAAAAAAAAAAAAGAAGACATTGATACACAGGAAATTTTTACTCCAGTCTCCCTTATTTAATTTAACCATAGAACTGCTAAGTAGAAAATGTAAATCAACAAACCAATTAATTGCAGTTTTAGCTGGTGAATACCTGAAAATGATTTTAAAACAGTGGAACCATGATATAGTAGCTTTAGATGAAAACTAGCACATGTTCTCACTCATAAGTGTGTGTTGAACAGTGAGAACAGATGGACACAGGGAGGGGAACATCACACGCCAGGGCCTAGTGGGGAGGAATAGCAGGGGGTGGGGGGACTGGGGAGAGATTGCATTAGGAGAAATACCTAATGTAGATGATGGGGTGATGGATGCAGCAAACCACCACCATGGCATGCGTATACCTATGTAACAAACCTGCACGATCTGCACATGTACCCCAGAACTTAAAGTATAATAGATTAAAAAAAAAAAAAACTAGCAAGAGTAAAGTAATTGGAACCATTAAAGACTTAAAAGAAAGTGGTATTTTAGTTATTCGGTTGTTGAATTCTAAGTCATCATTTTTTTTTTCCTCACCCTCATCTCCAAAGCGGCTGCATTTCAACAAGGAAAGATACCTCCTACTCCATTCTCTGCTCCTCCTCCTGCAGGGGCGATGATACCACCTCCCCCAAGTCTTCGTAAGTTTAAACTTTTAAGGGGTGTGACTGGGCAGGCTATCCTTTGGTTATGTTAGATTATCTCACCATTGGCTTTCAAATGCTATTGCATTTATATCTAGATAGTAATATAAATGTCTCAATATATAAATGTTGAATATAGATGCAGGTAGTAATAGAAAACAACTTTAGTGGTATAATTTCTAAAATAACTTTAGAGTTAACTTTTGATTGCATTGTCACTAAGATATTGTATTTATGGCATCCCAAGTGTGAATCTGAGACAGATTTAAATGGAAAGAAAGCTCAGAATGAACCTCTGATTAGATGAGCTAATACATGAATAGGAGTTGCTAGGTACATTAAATTATTTACTGCTGTGAACACAGCATTGGAGGACTGAAATTGCTGATAAACTCCTTAGTCTTTTGCCTTATTTTCTAACCTACCTAACATCAAAATCTATATCTTATGAAAGGTAAGAATTAGGCTGAGCATGGTGGTTCACACCTGTAATCCCAGCGCTTTGGGAGGCCGAGGCGGGTGGGTCACTTGATATCAGGAGTTCGAGACCAGCCTGGCCAACATGGTGAAACCCCATTCCTACTAAAAATACAAAAATTAACCAGGCATGGTGGTGCACATCTATAGTCCTAGCTACTCAGGAGGCTAAAGCAGGAGAGTTGCTTGAACTCAGGAGGCGTAGGTTGCAGTGAGCTGAGATTGTGCCACTGCATACCAGCCTAGGCTACACAGCAAGACTTTGTCTGGGAAAAAAAAAAAAAACAAAAAAAAACAGAAGATAAGAATTAGATCATTGAAAGTGGGAAAGTGGAGTGGATCATAGGCCCAGCTTTCTGGGAAAGTTTGTTGTTTCTGTGTGGCAGACAAGAGGAGACTGAGTGCTGTACTAGGTCATACTGTACTGTGGCTTTCCTGGGAGGGTTCAGACTGAAATCACATTCAGAGACCTAGACTCAATCTTGCACACAATCACGGGTACAAACCCAGGGAAGCAGGCTGTTTGTAATAGTTGCACACTAATGTAGGTGGACCACTAATGGCCTGCCAAACCTTTTCTGGATGCCTGCCATCCTGGGACCTGGTCAGCCTCAGCCCACAGCAACTCCAGGGTTACTTCTCTCTCCTACTCTGTCTTGACTGGCTGGCACTCAATTTGATTATTTTTGAAAGCAGAATAGTCTATGGTATGAATGTACCATAATTTACCTCACCCTTTTCTTATTGGATATTTCAGTTGTTCCAAATTTTAGCTATTGTAAATGATACTGTCAGGAATATCCCTGCATATAAGTTTTTGTATTTCCAAAGAATCTTTTAAAACCATGTTTTCATTTTTTTTTGTTTGTTTTTCTAATCATGTAGTCCTCAGTAACAGGTGATGTTTTCATTTTTTACAAAGGCATCTGAAATTAGATACTTGTGGCCTAAGTTCATCAGCTTTTTGTCAGGAGCTCTATAGAAGATACAACCTCTCCACCCCCCATTTTGTTTTTTTAAATTAAAATCTCAATTTTTTTCTTAACCTAGCAAATCTGACTTTATTTTATTCTTCCGTCTAGGCAGGCTTGTTCTTGCTTTTTATTCATAGATCAATGTTTTATGGCATGTGATTTTTGTGGATCTGCTATTATAAAAAGAAACCATAAAAGGTCTATTCTTTCGGGCCGGGTGTGGTGGCTCAAGCCTGTAATCCTAGCACTTTGGGAGGCCAAGTTGGGTGGATCACCTGAGGTCAGGAGTTCAAGACCAGCCTGGCCATCAAGGTGAAACCCCATCTTAAAAAAAGAAAAGAAAAGAAAAAAAAAGGTCTATTCTTTCAGAATTTGAAGGAGTTCATGAGATCCTTTTAGATTGATTAAGAAGAGAAAATGTTAATATGTGAGCACACCTTAACCACAGGCCCCATTCTTTATTTCAGCGGGTCCTCCTCGCCCTGGTATGATGCCAGCACCCCATATGGGGGGCCCTCCCATGATGCCAATGATGGGCCCTCCTCCTCCTGGGATGATGCCAGTGGGACCTGGTAAGTTTGGATGTCTGTCTTTCTAGTTTGCTCCATTGTGTTTTTTTCCGGTTTAATGGAATTCTTAATTAGCTGTCTGCCTGTACTATTGTAACAAATTGAATTTGGTCAGTTGTTAATGGTAATTTACACAAAAAGAAATACTTGGTTTATCAGTATAATTGAATGGTATCCAGTGTGCTACTAAAAGCATTTCCTCTCTTCTGTTTACTTGCCTCATCCTGGCTTTTGGCCATTTATGTACAGTGAAGAGAACAGTAGATAAGCTTGTTCCATTTTGAGGGGAGAAGGAAGATTATAGATACATTACATTTTCTCAGTTTTGATTTGGAGCAGAGCCACTTCTTGTTGCTTATTTAATCTTGCAGATTAACTTGGCGTCATCATTATATTAAAAAGGCTTTCAGCCTGGTAGTTGGTTTTTTGTTTAGGGAGGGGGAAAAACTTAGGCTTCAAACATTTTATTTTAATGTAAATTTAAACATACATCAATTTGCAAATATTTCTGATACATGAACAGGACCTTTGCTTTGAGAGTGTGTCTAATGACTGGAACACTGTATATTTATTGCATAAACCAATAAGCCATAACTGTAACACATCCTTCACCAACTTTAGTTTTATTGCTTTCAAGTGATCTGAGTCCTAGTTCCAATCGTTTATTATTATTTTGCCTACAAAATTTTTGAACATTTTTTGGTGATTTATCTAAGTATCAAGTTAGTTTTAGAAACTGTTCTCTTTTTACACTCGTTTAATTGGTTTGCAGAAAACTTAAATTATATATATAATTAGAGTAATAACTACAGCTAACATAATCAGGTTTGGGAACAGATGTGGCCGATGCCTCCAACTACTCTGGAAATACAAGCTGCAAAGTTATTAGAGTGGCTTCCTAGCCAGAATTATCAGTATATCTGCTGTAGGTATCGGGGAGAGTATAGATAAAGAGAATTCCTGCCTTGCTGACTTGTGAGCCCAAAACACAATCAAATTACTTCAGTGGCTTTAGCATGTGAAATCAGGGTCACAAATTCAAATTCTTAGTGGTTTTAGGGATGTGGTTAACTGAGGAATGCATGATTCATCTAAAGAAGGCTTCTGGAACTCAACTTCAGCCTATGGTTGACATTTGAGAATAAGCCTTGGTGTTGCCTTTTCTCCTGAGTCTGCTTTTTGTTTTCTGTTTTTTCAAGCCAGGATAAAATGATAAAATTGTGGGATTTGTGTTAAAATAATTGAGTAGTTGGAGGTTGGACTGGGATAGGAATGGGTGGGATTATAGATAAAGTTGTCCGTGAGTGGATAATTGTTGAAGCTGGATGATGGATACATGGATGTTCATTATATTCTTCTTTACTATTCTTGTGTATGTTTAAACATTTTCATAATAAAAAATTTAAAAGAAAAAAGAAATCTAGACTTCTGTATGAAATCCCAATGTTACCAACTGATTCAAAGTAAATCCGCTATGGAGACCAAAGAAAACAAGTTTTCAGGTGCCCAGTTTTTAATCTTTAGTTTATGTCTGTCCATTTCTTCTAAGAAATTCTTAAATATAGGTTAAGCATGGGCCTTCATGTGGTATTTAGAAGTTAGTAGTATTCTCTGTTCCTGTTTAAATTGGTCTTAAATTCTGTACCTGTTGGATTTTGTGTCTTTGCATATTTTTGTGTTTTACCATTTGTGATAAGGCTATATTCAAGTTTGAATATAGTTTTCTCTTGTACCCTTTGCTGCAAACCTTTACTCAAAATTATTTAGTTAAAAATAAATTGGTAAAATTTGATATTTAAAAATAATATCGACAACATGAAATTATGGGGCATAATAGTAAAGTGAATATCCATGAACCCACCACCCAGCTGAGAAGTAGAACATTATCAATTCCATTGAAACTGCCTGTGTTCCTCCCCTACCCCTCTGCTTGCCCTCCCCTTCCTGGCTTATTTATTTGGCTGGTTTATTGATGGGACACTTAAAAACATTCATTAATAGTTTCTGAAATGCATTAGAAAAATCAGATTTTTATGTGCGCTAATTGTTATAAATCACGTTATTGCCTATGATTTTTATTGACTTGAGCTAAGTATGGTTACTAACAGGTTCTCAGCATGGGCCTCCTGCTCACCTTTCCTACAACTCCGAACAAACGCTTAGTGGTAAGATTGTCCTCTGTGCCTGTGTACATTCATGAAATAACTCCTGGTTATATGGTGGATATAACTGATTAAAAGAGCTGACTGAAAAACCTGTGACTTAGTTGTGAATTTCCCTGAGTAAGAATAAAAGGTCAGTTTAGGGAACTAGTGTCCCTGGTGATTTCTGGAAAGCAGTCTGTTAGTAGTTTCCCCCTTACTGTCATTAGCTCATGATTCCCATATGATTCTTGTGTTGACGTTTTTGTTTTTTGTTTGAGAATGTCTAAGTAATTTACCGATGTGATAAATTTGTTGCATTTCTTCTGTCACGTATGTCTTTTTTCCAGCATTTTGCAAGGGGGGGGCTACGTTTTTTGTTTTTAATTGAAGTCCCATAAAAATAAAACTCTCCCTAAATGGTATTTTCTGACTTCCCTTTTTTCCATCTTCTTTGTTTTATCCTGCAGCTCCTGGAATGAGGCCACCCATGGGAGGCCATATGCCAATGATGCCTGGGCCCCCAATGATGAGACCTCCTGCTCGTCCCATGATGGTGCCCACTCGGCCCGGAATGACTCGACCAGACAGATAAGGATAGAGGGGAGGCCTCATTCTATCAGTTTTATATTACCTGTTCTGCTTCACCAGGAGATCATGCTGCTGTG